>CM072160.1:23428754-23731030 GCA_036850595.1 Rhyacichthys aspro
CTTGGACTGTTAGATCCATTTTTAATTCAAGAGCTTGACATTGCTTCTGTTAGAATACAGTATTTATTGTAATTCAGCAACACTTGATTCACTCCACAAGACCAAAACTATATGTCATTAACAAAACTAAAATATGCTATTGGTCATATGTCATTTTTTGAATGAATTTTGTACCATTTAAGAAAAAGAAATTGTAAAAAGTTTTAATGTTCCTAAAATGTTGACATAGTTACTGCATTTTGGCTTTGAACTGTAGAGTACAGTAGAGTAAGTAAGAGACAGCACACTGCATCTAAAACAGAATAATGAGACATGGTTAAATGGAGGCTCTTTCATTCTGGTCTTGTCCTCTTTTCCGTCCACTCAGTGTCAGGCTGTAAGGTGAGGACAAAGCATCAGGCTCAGAAATCTGCCAAACTAAGCCTCCTCACTGGCTTTCTCAGTGTAGATACAGTTCAGTGGACTTAAGAACATATATTTTATTGACAGTATGAGTCAGAATAGAAGACAGTTTGAGAGGAAAAAGCACATGAGGAAGTAAAACCTGGCCCCATACTGCCTGACTCCCACCTGCTGCAGCTGTAGTAGCACAGTCTTTCCGAGATGTCCAAGTATAGCTCTGTTCTATACAGATTTGGCACAAATAAAGAAAATATGATTATTACTCTGCACGTTAACTCCTACTGTGGCTGTGGTTACTCAGACCCTCTAAAATGTAATTAACTAAGGATTTTAAGAGTCAAATAGCTTACCACTATTTGATTATGTGCATTGAGCTTTGGCCTTTTTCCAAATATGAAAAGCTGGCAACAACTAGATTCAGGACACCAAAGCACTAAAGCCTGGAGGCTTTGGCCATTGGTTTAAAAAAAATGAGGAAAATGTTTGAAGCAGGAATTGCATCTCCTAATGCGAGGCCTCTGCTGTGATCCTTACTGCCCCTCAGCGGTCTGCCCTCTACTGAGTGCTAGACAAGTTCATATCAGCATTAAATGATTTTTTGATCCTCTCTGCACTGGCTGTGCGTGAACTCACCCCATGTAATGGCTGTGTTCCACTTGAACTGTGAGAGTTATGTAGAGCGTTATGAAAAGCACCCTGGGGCAGCAGCCTGACACTGAGTGGACGGAAAAGAGGACAAGAACAGAATGAAAGAGCCTCCATTTAACCATGTCTCATTCATTGTGCTTAAAAGCTGCCTGCTTAAAAAGCAGTGAAGGTACAAATGTCATTAGATGGCATTATGTACAACATTAATAACATTATATACTGTATATTAACATGTGGTTGTACACTAAAGCATATTCTAACAGTTTGCATGTCATTTCCATCCAGTGTTGTTTATATATGGTGTGGTATAAAAATACTACCCTAATTTGGTTATTAAGTATTATTAAGCATTGTTCCTATATTATGTTCATGAAATGTCTCTTTCTATCCATCCCCTACTCGTCCAAGTTTGGTGTCCTACCGCCTGCCCCCCGCCTCACCCTCCACACACAGCATCACAGGGGCCTCTGGGGTGACCTCGTCGCGCCTGTCCAGGGGCTCCACAGTAAGGAGCACCTTCCATGGGGGACAGATTCGAGACCGCCGGACTCCGTCTCATGCACCCCCCTCGTCCCCTACACCGTCCCACGACACCAGCCCACTGCCCCATGCCAGGACCAGGGGTACAACCAACCTGCTCAGCAAACTCACCTCCAAACTGACCCGCAGGTAAGGGGAGGGGCTGGGAGGAGGACACAACCAATCAGTGTAAAGCTCTGTGTGAAGACCTTTCTAGGGACAACACAGAAACACCACTGTGTTTTAGTCAGAACAAGCAGAAAGCATTATCTCCAGTCAACTGTGGCAAAGGCTGGTAGAGGCTCTCTGTATTGGCTGCGACCAGCTAACCTTGCTGCCTCTCACAAACCTTAACCATACTAACCAATCAGCCTATGTTAAGTTTAAAATGGCCTCAATAATGTGCCCTTCTCAGGAGCTGTTCACACAGCAGTAGTTGTTACTGAAAGCATTAAGAGAACAGTGTTTTGGCCCAAACAGGCTTCAGAATGTATTTTTTCAAACATCAACGCGTGTACCTTTTTGTGTGAAATCAGGAAACTCAGAAGAATCTTAACCACCCTTGGTGAATGTTTTTCATGTATATGCTATCATTATTTTCCAGGAGCTTTCTGTAAAAGTATTCCACTGAAAGATTTCTAACATGTAGTGTTTATGTGATTAGACAAAAAATGTCAGCTTTTTGTTAAATCTAATGAACAAACATAATTAAAGAGCTGAATTATTTTTTGCGTGTTCTTCGTCTAATCCCTGTTGTGACTCGTGTTTGTGACAGCACCCCCTACTGGCTCAGCTGATGCTGATGACTAGTATTTCTTCAGTAACACTGTTGTGTGAACAGCCCCTCAGTGTCAGACCTGGGTCTAATAATCCAATGCTTGACTAAAGCATGTTTGTGTCATTCATTTAAACTTTAAACTAAACATCTTCATTTAAACTGATAAAGTGAATATCCTAAAGACCTTACTTTTAACTGACCATTGTTAGTTTATGTATTTCTATGTTGAAGAGGCTAAAATATAGACTGATCACCTATCTATAAACCTGTAAAGTTAGAAATATAATATATATAACTAGTTACCAAGTCTGGACAATGTCAACTTCTGATGTAAATATCAGAAATACCTCAGTGGCTCACCCTGTTACATTGCATTCCATACATGTGGAACAGCCTGGGCTCAAATCCTTTCTGCAGCCGATTTGTTCCACCACATTAAAAATTTCCCTTCCCATCATTTCCTATTTCTCTACAGAACTAAAAAAGATATTTGATTTTGCCATAACCATATACAGAGGATTTCAGCTTCTTACTTTATACTAGATGTCACTTAGAGAAAAACTGTCCATTCAAGTGAAACAGAAGACATTGTGTGCATCTCTGGTCAAATATCTGTGGTGTAGTAGCATGTGAAACGGTTAGATTCTAGTGATGACAAGTTTACAGTGTTTACAACTCCTCATTATTATCTTTAAATGATTATTATAGTCTTTAAATGTATACCATGCTCTGGACCTGATTGGCTGACAGGTGTGCACCAAAACCCTGCATGCCACACATTGTAACTATAGCAAAAGTAAAGTGTGTTGGCAGTTGGTTTACTAACACCCTCATCAAATGATTCACTGCCAAGACATTTGTCATTAGTGTGATTTTTTTCTAGAGTAGATGAGTAGAGCTGTAGGGCCTGTTTCCAGACTGTGGACGGTGAATGGTACATTAGACCCAGGTCTGCTGGTGCGTTCATGTGTTTTCACAATATGCTCTTCTGGGCTGCTCACTGTTGCTTTATTTGTTTGTTTTATTCTGACACAACCTGTGCTTCCACCTTTCAAACTGCCACTCTTTCTTCACCTCTTCTTCCCCTGTGTCTCTGTCTGTCCATCTTCTGGTGCTTTTCTCTGACTTTCTTTGGTTTCCATTGCTCTTCTCCCTTCTTCACCTGTTTCTCTTCTTCCTCTTTCTCTCGTCCTAGGGTCACTCTTGACCCTTCTAAACGTCAGAGCTCAAACAAGTCCATGTCGGGCTGCACCCTCCCCCAGGGGACAAAACCAGTTAGTAAGTCTTCCTTTCCCATGTTTTGGCTGCTTCTGTCTGTCTGTCTGCAGTGTCATTGCTCCACTCACTGGCTGTCTGCAAACTCATTATCTAATGCTGAGCTACGGAGACCAGACAACCTAGTGTCCACTGACCCTAATTATTGATGTTATCTTTAAATATTACATAGCAAAATAAAAACTGTGCAAAGATTTACAAAAGTCTGTAATGTAAGTAGTTTATATATACACAGTTTACTCATACCATTTTTTATTTATTCCTAGCATTTTGCTGTAAGCTTTAGAAACACATATCTGTAGACTTAATTCAAGAAGTCTTTAAGTTTTTAAAGGGAATGTTAACCTCTTCAGTGTCCTTTCTTTCTCTCTGGGCTTAAAAAACATTATGAAAGTGACATAAAAAGCATTTTTAAAATATTTTTTGATGTGTACCATTTAATTGCACAGTCTTGCATTATGTGTTCACCTGTGGTACATTGTAGATCATTTTACAAGATTCAAACTGTTCACTATCATTTATTTGAAATAATTTGTTAAAAGTGCACATTATGGGGTACATAGTGTTATAGTCTATCCTAAATAAGTGCTCCAAATTGTAGGGTGGTGTGTTTTCACTTGTACCAGTGACTCTCAGTCCACCTCAAAGGGAAGCATCCTTTACCAAAGGGCTATTAGAATGTCTTGTCATTGGCTTGAAAGATATTTTCTCTGAAACTTCTACTAACTATCTGTAACAGTATTTTCTGCACTTTGGTTTTTGCATATACCTTCACACAATACTACCATCAAGTATTGATAAATGTACTGATGTCTAAACTACATATAATATCGTTGTACACATATTTTTAGCATATATGCGTTTTATTTAGCGCAGGTGTGTCAAACATGCAGTCCGTGGGTGAAAACTAACCTGCCAGAGGGCACAATCTGGCCTGTGGCATAAATTTGGAAAGTGAAAAAATTAGGCATTTTTAAATAAAAGTAACTGCTATTCCCAATTTGTCCTCTGGCAGTCGCACTTTTAGTAAGTAATTAGTAGTAGCGGACCTCACTGGACAACACTGAGACCCAGTACTAAACAGCAGATGGTAGCAATGCACCATCTGGTTCTATAAATGACAGTTTTGCCTTAATATTTTCCTGCTGAAATTACCCTCTGTGCAACCCTTATCACCCAAAATGTCTTTGTTTTAAAGAAGAAAAGTAGATACGAAGTGTTGAGTTTTCCAAGAAAAATGGACATCCTATTTATTCACAGAGGTGAATGGGAAACCTGTATGCTTGGAGTTTATGCAGCAAGTTTCAGTGCCCAAGAGATGTAATATTCTGCACCACTATGACTCTCATGGAGAAAAATACAACAGCTGCGAGGACAACTGAGAAGAGACAATATAAATAACAGTTACCGTATTTTCCGGACTATAAGCCGCTACTTTTTTCCCACGCTTTGAACCATGCAGCTTATACAGAGATGCAGCTTTTCTATGAATTTTTCTTCAGCCCTCAGGGGGGCGCTCTAGCAGGAAGTGCAAAAACGAGACAAACGAGGCAGCGGTAGTCGGTACAAACAAGAAAGCACCAGTTTTTATTCTTAGCATATGCAACCCAAGACGCACAACAGCAAAATACGGTAATATTTTTACACCCTCACCCCCTCATAATGGAAAACAAATGAAGTGACAGTGATTTGGTGTTCAGTAGTTTCAATGCTCAGGAGGAAGATGAATAGTGACTTGTGGTTTCAGTGACGGGAGAATGAAGCGACTTTAATAGTGCGCAGGAAGAAAAAGTGACAGTGGTTTGGTGTTCAGTGGTTTCAGTACACAGGAGGAAGAAAAATAAAGCAACTTGGTTTTAGTGCACAGGAGAAAGATGAATAAAACCATCAATGACTTTTCTGTTTTGTTTGATCAGCACTTTTACTGTTCGGAAGCAATCAGTTCAGGTATATGAATAAACACTTACGGTACAAAATCTTTCTATGTAAATATCTTATTTCTCAGCCTGGATATCGGCGGCTTATAGTCCGGTGCGGCTTATATGTGACAAAATATATATTTCTTTTAAATTTTACTGGGTGCGGCTTATATTTAGGTGCGCTCTATAGTCCGGAAAATACGGTAATTTATATTGTCTCTTCTCAGTTGTAGCAGCTCTGATGAAACATCTGTTTTTACCTGTAGCTGAGAGGCCAGTGATGAAACAGTAAAGTTTACCTACATTATTGCTAGCAAAATAGCATTAGCATTGTGGATGTATTATAAGAGCTGGATAAGGCACCGCCCCCTTTCTCCTGTTGCCAGTTTGATTGTTGGCCTCTCGAGGTATTGCAACAAAAAAATCCTCCACGGGCCAAAAAGGATTTTCACCATAGACTGCAATGTAAAAACAACAGGACACCTACAATTGCCAAAATGGTGTAGAGTTTTTTTCTATTTTCATATACTGGACTTTTTCTCTGTTAAAAAATCTTTACTCATTAAGCATCTTGTTCTAATAATACATCCATGATTAGCATTAAAACCATATTGTGGAGATAGGTTTGTGAGAAAAATATGCTGAAGGCTTTTGCCAACAATAGCCTTTTTCTGTTGCAATTGATGAGAGCTTTTATGTTACAATGTAACTGTACTTCTTTTCTCTAAAACACCATTTATAGGTTATGCTATTATTTTACTGGTCCGGCCCACTTCAGATCAAATTGGGCAATATGTGGCCTCTGAACTAAAATAAGTTTGACACCCCTGATTTAGAGTGACCTACAGCAACCACAGTGCAGTAGGAGTATAAGGCTAAAGTCTGAGAGTCTGTTGGCTTCTCAACCAGCAGCTCTTGGTTGGTTTGTCTGTTTGCCTGGACAGCTGCTGCCTCTGCTAATATTCTATAAAGTGCATGGTGTTGATTTTTTTATTCTGCATGGCATACACAAATACATGCCAGTCTGCCTCATGCAATAAGCACCACTCTGGGACCTGTGCTGTGTGTGGAAGGAGAAATAGTTGCATTACACAAGACAAGCCGTTTATACTGAACATACAGCATACAGCCACTAAATGATCAAAGACAAAGGTCAAGTATTGAAGTGTAACCTTCTGACATATTATTACTAATAAGGAAAGGTAAGGTAGGAATAAGGTAAGAAGATAAGACTTTGTTGATCCCACAATAGGGAAATTCACATGTGACGGCAGTTCACATACAGTATAGTGCAAAAGTAGTGTTGGAATAATAAAAATTATATACTCAGACTTTAGAACAAATTTAAAAACAGAATAAACAAAATATAAATAAATTTTTAAACGGTGCAATCAGGTCCAGCTAACTAGAGCACTCTAAATACATATTTACAATGGGATTACAGAGGGAAACATAACACAGGTATACATGTGAATTGTACAGTCTATTGGCAGTTGTTAAGAAGAACCTGCAGTAGTGCTCCTTTCTGCACTGAAGGTGTCTCAGTCTGACACTAAAGGATCTGCTTAGAGCCTCCACAGTCTAATGTAGGGGATGAAAGGTGTTGTCACTGATGGATGTGAGCTTCACCAGCATCCTCCTCTCACCTACCTCCTCGATGGAGTCCAGTGGGCAGCCCAGGATAGAGCCGGCCCTCCTGACCAGCTTGTTCAGTCTCTTCCTGTCACAGTCCAAGCTGCCTGCCCCCCATCAGACCACAACATAGTGGATAACTGAGGCTACCACAGAGTCATAAAAGGTCCTTAACATAGCCCTAAACACTCCAAAGGACCTCAGTCTGGAGGCGACTTTGGCCCCTCTTGTATAGGGCTTCAGTGTTATGGGACCAGTCCAGTTTATTGTTGAGGTGAACCCCCAGGTACTTGAAAGAGTCCACTGTCTTAATGTCCGAGCCCTGGATGTGGGTTGATGTCCTTCTCCTGAAGTCGATCATCATCTCCTTCGTCTTGCTGGTGTTTAGCTGCAGGTGGTTGAGCTCACACCAGTCGACAAAGTCCATGATGACTGACTTGTACTCCAGGTCGTCCCCCTCAGACACATATCCAACAATGGCTGAGTCATCAGAGAACTTCTGGAGGTGATAGCTGCCAGTGTTGTAAGTGAAGACCAATGTGTAAAAGGTGAAAAGGGACAGTGAGAGTACTGTTCCCTGAGGGGCCCCACTTCTGCAGACTACCACCTCGGACACATAGTTACGCAGCCCCACGTACTGTGACCTTGCTGAATTAGTCGATGGTCAATGCAGCTAGGTGTCCGTCCACTCCTGCACCCTCCAGCATCCCCCACTGCAGTGCTGGCTGGTGTTGAAAGCACTGGAGAAGTCAAAAAACATGACTCTCGCAGTGCTCCCAGCAGTCTCCAGAGTCAGCGCTCGGTGCAGCAGGTAGATGACAGCGTCATCCACCCCAATGTTAGGTCGGTAGGCAATATGTGGTGGGTCTATTGCTGTGCTCACCATGGTGCGAAGGTGGCTGAGGATGAGTCTCTCCATGGCATTCATCAGGTGGGAGGTCAAGGCGATGGGTCTGTAGTGGTTTGGCTCCTTAGCGTGCAGTGTTTTAGGATACAGAACCACACAGGAGGTCTTCATAGGACAGGGACCTTCTCCAGGCTGAGGCTCAAGTTAAACATGTATATGACCACCTCACAGAGCTGGTCTGCACAGTCTCTGAGCAGTCTGGGGCTGATGCCGTCCGGTCCTGCAGCTTTTCTGTTCTTAAGTCGCCTTAGTTCTCTCCTCTTCTGGTCCAGTGACATGGAAGGGGGACTGAGGTGGACAGCTGGAGGTGGGGTTCAGGTGCTGAGGGGGGCTGGTGTTGTGAAGGACCAGGGGAGGAGGGAGGTGATGTAGGATGCTGGACGTAAAGCGGAGTGTGAAGGTGGCCGGAGGAAGGTCTAACTGGGTTTCTCATCAGCCCAGTGCTGGTTGACCACTGTCCCTCTGGCTCTGCTCTGTCCATGGCCTGAGATGTTCTGGAGACCTCTCTACATGTCCTGGACATTGTTCTACTCCAGCCGCTTTTCCAGTTGCTTTTCCTGCCGCTCCTCCAGCCGCTCCTCCAGCTTCTTCTTAAAAGAGTCCTTGGCACACCTGATCTTGGATTTGAGTTCTTACTGAACTCTTTTCTCCTCCTCTCTGTCCCCTGATAGAAAAGCCCTCTTTTTCTCATTCAGCAGGGCTTTAAGCTCAAGAGTCACCCAGGGCTTGTTGTTGGAGAAACACCACATCCACATGTTCTCCACACAGAAGTTAATGTAGTCCATGGGTCAGGCCATTGATGTGCTGTCCATTGGAGCTGTAGAGTGTTTCCCAGTTGGTGGTCTGAAAAAGTCTCTCAGTTACTCTCACTGGCCTCATCAACCACACTTTCACAGGCTTCTTCTGTGCAAGCTCTTTTCTCACCCTGGGTATGTTTTCAGTTGTGGGTGCCGCGTCTGCATCTGAGTTACAGTGTTGTGAAACAGCTCACATGCAACTGCTGCATCGGCCGAAGTAGGGATGTAGACATCAAACACAATAACATGCACAAATTTCCCACAGGATGTAATACGTCCAAAAACCAACGAGTAACTCAATGTCCTTGGCGCACTGTTGTTCCTTCACAGAGACGTGCACTGGGTTACACCATCTCACGCTGATAAACACTGCCAGTCCCCCGCCTTTCCTCTTACCACTTTCAGCCTCTCTCCGGTCTACCCGCACAAGTTTAAATCCTTCCAGAGAAACCACAGAGTACGGTGTGAGTTCATTCAGCCACGTCTCCATTAAACACATAAAGCTGCACTCCCTATATGCACGATGCAGCCAGGTCAGTGGCGTGAGCTTGTCCATCTTATTGGAGAGTGATGAGAGGAACAGTGCCCTTGAGTAGTACTATAGTAAAAAAGAGTCATTCTCTCACTGCCATTTTCCAGATGGAACATTATTTGAGAGGCTTAACTGGATGCATCACAAAAATTCTGTTGATCCTCAAACTGCTTCCATTAGAAAACTACAGGCTGTGATTGTTCAAAAGAATTGTCTTTAAATTATAAAAATCCAAATAATCATGATGGCAGGTTGTGCCCTGTTCATCAAAGCATTTGAAACAGTGCTCCTTCCAGCCTGCTTCATTGTTAATATCCTCACCAAAGGATTAGTTTTATTATCTGGGTTTATCGGTCTGTTAACCTGGGACCTTCACAGCTCACAGTACATAGTTGTTTTCCTGCTACTAGAACTACAGTTCTACTCACTATTATTCTCTTCTTTTTCTACTTATCTGCCATGCCTCTTTGTTGCTTTTTATACCTTCATATAAGTCTTCACTAATCAGTGTAGAAATTCAAAGGACCTGCTTAGTAACTGCAGTGAGTTGCCAAATGACATCCCAGCTCAGGTTAATGGTGCAGTGTTATGTTTTCACTACCCACTCTTGAGTATCCAATATCTCCAAGTTTATTTACATTTATTTTAATATTACTTATTAGATTTTCAATTGAATTCAGTAAAAACTGTCTTTATTTTCCATAGTAGCATAGCATACCATATCACTGAACCGAACTTAAATAAACACTCATTGCATGTCAGCAATATACGGTGATCCCTTGGAAGAAAATTATTACAATTGTTTATTACAACACTGTACTTTGGACAATGTCATGTACAAGTGCCTCCAACAGGTGGACTCTGGGTCACATTCTGACTTTGTAGGGGTCTTGATCTGTACCCCAGTGTGTTTTTTACATCAGTTGAACATCGTTATTATAAGACTATTGGCGTAATTTCAACTCTATATTATTTTATTAATAGTAATGTTATCTGTGATTGTGTGCGCTGTATATCAGGTCTTTAATAGGACTAAACCTGAAACTAAACCAAGAATTAAACTGAAGTTTGGACTGAGACTGGATTGGAGAAAAATTACCGTAGTAAATGATATCCATAAACGACTAATGGAAAAAAATGGACTCTAAGCATTTCTAAATATCTAAAATTATTATCAGTGCATTGCATAATCAAAAAGTAATTAATTGAATCTCAGCTTTAGGTGCCTTCACAGTATGCAGATGCCATCTCTGAAGGCACTTGAGCAGTATGTCATTTGTCCCAAGTGAGTCTGAATGTCTTCACAGTGTTGTTGGTCTCACTGTTGTGTTGTGTCCACATCCATCAGTGTAGTGACCGTAGGCTGCTGCTGTCCATCTGTGACCTTAGAGTAAAAACAGGAGGTGGGGGGTACAGGACGGGAGCAGGTTGGTAGATTGATTCCTAACAGATCCCTTTGTCTTCCTCTTGAGGGTCACAGACGAACCTGAGAGAATCGCCAGATCTCCGGTCACAGGGTGAGTACTCACAACACTCTTTTTTGTTTTTTTACCACTATGTTACCACCAATACAAACAAATATAAATATGAAAAGTGTGCTGAGAGTTCTATTCATTTTGAATTGTTTTTTTTAGTTTGTCTTGGGTTTTTTTTTTTTTATAAATACATTTCATTGTGGGGTGCACGGTAGCGGAGTGGTTAGCGCTCCCGCTTCACAGCAAGAAGGTCGTGAGTACGAATCCCGGCCGACCCAAAAAACATCGTTGGCCGATTGTAGCCAACTCAAAACAATCATTGGCTGACTCTGGTCTTTCTGTGAGGAGTCTGCATGTCCTCCCCGTGTCACCGTGGGTTCTCTCCGGGATCTCCGGCTTCCTCCCACCGCCCAAAGACATGCATGTATAGGTGAATTGGTGACTCTAAAGTGCCCCTAGTGGATGAATGTGAGAGTGAATGGTTGTCTGTCAATGTACGTCTAAGTGTCAGCCCTGTGACGAACTGGCCACTGTCCAGGGTGTACCCCGCCTAAGGCCCAAAGCAGCTGGGATAGGCTCCAGCCACCCGCGACCCCACAAAGTGGGATAAGCGGTAGAAGATGAAATGAAAAATGAAATGAACATTTCATTGCATTTTTAATACATGTCATTGAATTTTTATTAACTCGTACTTGGGGCCTGCATATATAGTCAGGAGAGTAATATTTAGCGGTTAGCATTGAAAGTGTTCATGTGAGTCTTGTGTTCTCCAGTGCCAGCGTCGGCCCACTCTGAGTGTGAGATCAGAGGCAACAGGTAACTGTAGCTCTGTTTGTCCGTGAGCCCTCGACAGAGCACCTGACTCAGAAGTGTCCTAGATGTGTGCTCTGTGTCATTTTAGATCATATATTCTACTTTAGAGACTGACTGTTGTCTTTAGTTAGCCTGGCCATTTAGTCCCATTCACTTTCTTAGCAAAATAATTTGTCTCTGGCACCCCTCCCATTCCCTACCGAGTGAGCTTTATGCAATGTTTTGTTTCTCTGGTTGGTTGTATGTTTTTCAAATTGCCTTATTCCAGAGGCAGTTTATTCCGCATATGTTGGTACTGCCCCTGAATTCTGATTGGTTTTATGTTCCACCTCCTAGAAATTCAACTCAAATCAACAGGAACCAGAATAATTCTATGTAAAGCAAATTAAGATGGCTGGCCAGGCTAATGTTTAGTGATTCTTACAGTTGAGTATTAACTCTTCTGCTTCTTCTCTTTTCATACACTGTCTTTTTCCTTGTCATTCCTCTTTGGTCCTGTGTATGGACCGTGTCCCTCCAGTCGCCATGTATCTGGGCATCAGAAAGCGTGCGAGCCCCGGACCCCCCGATGCGGCTGGGATGTGAAGGTTCGGAGCCCACGGGATCCGGCCGAGGTGGTGCTGGCGCTGCGCGAGGCGGCTCAGGGCTGTGGCTGCCAGGTGCACATGGCAGGGCCCTTCCTGTTGTCCTGTACACACGGGGCTGCAGGGGCCCGTGTGGCCTTCGAGGCAGAGGTGTGCCAGCTGCCCAGCGGGCTGGGCCAGAGCAGCGGCGTCCGCTTTAAACGCCTGTGGGGGGCGCCGCTGGCCTTTAGAGACATCGCCACCAAAGTGTCCAAGGAGCTGGAACTCTGAGGGCCCCAGGGGGTAGGGCAGCACACAGACAGCTGACCAATGGGAATAGAGGAACTCTGATGCCCTGCCCCCTGACTAACCCCACTGGCCCATTCACTCAAACACAAACGGATGATGACCTCCTATTACCACTGCAACCACTGTTTCAGATGGTGAAATATGATGACTGATATTTAATAATGTCATTTCTTGTTGTGTTGCATTAATATAATCCTTTCACAGGGTCAAGTCTAGTTCACACTGAAAGAGACTCATGTCCTTTCTCCACTGCTGCATGGATACTGGTCTGGTATCACTTTGATACTGGTCTGGTACGCCTCTGATACAGATCTGTTACCACTCAAGTCTGATACAAGTCTGAAACTGGTTTGATAATGTTTTGGTACTGGTCTGGTACCACTCTGGTACAGGTCTGGTACCAATCTGGTTTTGGTCTGGTACCACTCTGATACTGGTCTGATACCACTCTGAGACTGGTCTGATACCATTATGATACTGGTCTGATACCACTCTGATACTGGTCTGATACCATTCTGATACTGGTCTGGTACCACTCTGAAACTGGTCTGATACTAGTCTGATACATGTCTGGTACAGACCACAGCGCTCTGACCTCCGGCCGGTAGAGGGAGGCATGCAAGAATGCTGCCCTACACATGACAAAGCTCATTCAGTGCTCAGTGCCTATGATTTTATTATTTGCTTTTCATGCCTATTGCCTATTGGCTCTGTGCACTCAAATGTGATGACTGTTAATCAGCTGCTCAACGCGCATTCAGAAACATTCATTTTCCAAAAAAACGGGGTATTATATACATACATGTATTTGGAACATATCTTCTGGCTGTTAGGTGACAATTAAAAGTGTGTCTTTGATAATTTTATTCCTGACTCATGTGTAGAGGGTAAAGTGTAGCGCCTTAGCCAACTCAAAGCAACTACACCAAGCAGATTTGTTATTCAGTACACGTGTGTCTCTTTTTTTTTACCTGAATTCTGTCAAGTTTTTTTCCTTTGCATATTTCACAGATACACTGGTGTGTTAGCATCACAATGAAAGAAAAACAATCCTGATATGAAGAGCAAAACCAGTCTTTTGCGGTTGAAGTTGCTGGAGTCGTAGTACTAACAGCTTCTGTAAAGTGAGTCTGTCTGGAGAAAGTGCATCTGTAGTAGTTAATGTTACAGACAGGATGGTCCTGGCTAAAGTAAAGACTCCTTTGTTTGCTTTTACTGAGGATTTGGATTCTTGTAACCCTAAATTTTATTGTAATATTGACATTTTGTTCTAAAAGAACTTTATCCTTGAAATAACCCAACATGAGTTCTAATAGAAATAATCCTTTCTTTAAAAGGAAAATAGTATGTGTCATTAAATCTTAATTAATTATGAATACTTAATTAGTGACCCTACAACTGTAAGGACAGCCTAAACGGAGTGTTTTATTTCATTATTTTCCAAGTATGCACAAGTCCTAAGAATTTTCCTCATCTGACCAATCAGTTAGCATCTTTGGTGCAATTTATGACTGTTGTTGTTGTGTGACTGTTACAAGACCCTGCCTCCCCCAGACCCCACTTGGACCACAGTATCTGTTATCCAGAGGCTGGACGTCCCAAAGCTCATGTACCTGACCCAACTAATACTGTCACTACCAAAACCTGCCAGCCTCCAGTCCTAACCTGCCCTCATCTGAACGCAAACAAAATCCATTCACTACAAAATGGTAACAAAAATCATTTCTGCCTAAGGGGAAAATCAAGATGTTAACAACAGTCCCACACCCATAAGGTGCAACGCTCATTACCTTCTGTGGTAGCAAACATTGGAATAACCAAGTCCTGTATTGATTAACAAAGTGGTGCAGAATTCAGCTTTGTAATATGGTACCATTCTGTATTTTCACATGGCTCCTCCTTGAACTGACTGCAACAG
The DNA here is from genome assembly GCA_036850595.1 of Rhyacichthys aspro. Lineage (NCBI taxonomy): Eukaryota > Metazoa > Chordata > Actinopteri > Gobiiformes > Rhyacichthyidae > Rhyacichthys > Rhyacichthys aspro. The sequence continues at coordinate 23,443,242 of CM072160.1, forward strand.
TCCTACTTTATGTGGATGCAATAAGACAAGTCTTACAATGAATGAATGTCTTTGCAAAGCCAAAAAATTGTACACTGGGGACTCCAGGTGTGTCCTGAAACTCAAGGCTATAGTGTGGGGCTGACCCTGGGCCTCCCTCTGGTAGACTTCTCTAGATTCTCTTAGGGCCATGTTTTGTTGTTGTTGTTGTGTGTGCTATCCACCTATGAGCTGAAACTACAGCAGAGACCCAGCTGCAGTCCTGCATGTCTACTGGAAATAACGTGGCACCAAAATAAACACTTTCATCCTCTTCGATATTGACCAGTTATTTTCATCTCTCTGGCTTTAGTTATTCTACACCAGTCATTCTACAGCAGTGTCAGGGAACATTGTGGAAAAATGGTAATTAAAAATTCAAAAACTGACAAAAAATAGGATAAGCGTTGTATAAAACTACAAGGACTATGCTCCACATTAGGGGACGGCATCCACCGTCCCGCGGTGCAATTCTGGCCCGCAGCCAATAATTTATGGCCTGCCAGATGATTTTGAAAATTGACTTGATTACATTAGAAAACGGTGACACCCAAAGATAACATCCAGTCAAAGCTATACCCATCTCTACCTAAAAAAAACTGTTTATAATATATTTATGCCTATCGCTGTCTGAGGTGTGGGTAAGGGTTTTCGCAGCGGCAATTCAGTCATTCACTCATTAATTTCAGAATCTGACACATTTATAGCAATATTTCTAATAAATAGAGAAATCTTTTAACATATAAGTATACACATTGAGCCAGATGTCTTACTGCTGTAGTTTGTCTTTGCGCTACGTAGCTCTTAGAAGGTGGGCTGTTATATTTCCCTCATGGTGCAGTTTATTCATTTTACTTTCCTTAATCCTTAATGGTAAAGGTGGTGTGGATCTGCGGCTGCAAATAATCAACAACAAAAACTAACGGTGGATGATTATAGACCCATAAACGGGTCAGAGGATGGACAATTCAATTTAAAATCTTGCCACAAAAGTCCTTGTGGGAACGAGTTCACCCGGTGCACTAGTCTCCTGAGTCCTGCCAAAATAACTGAAGCAAAACCACCGTCTTTATGTGACTCCTCTCGCGCCTCATGCACAAATAATTCAGTGGCACTCAGCTCATCTCAGTCTGAACCTTCCTGATGCGGTGCGTAATAACAGATCTCCACTTCAGGACACAGCCTGACATAGTGCTTATTCTGGGAGAGGTGAACGTCTTACCGTTTAATAGAAGAAAAGACAGCTGCTTGTTTCGCGCTTGTAAAGCCATGTGTAGCCAGCATGATGCCGCTGCGTTTAATTGCGCTCCGTAAAACAAAATTGAAAAAGCGAAATTAACTTTGGAAAACCTATTTACCATTTACCATTCCATCTTTAGGACGAAAAGGGCCAAAAAGCGTCCATGTGAATCATTGATTAAAACAAAATAAAGCAAAACAAATGATAAATACATATAAAGCTTGTTGAGACCAATCTGTGTGTTTATTTTGTGTTTTTAAGCTTGGTTTTTGAAGAGGTTCCAACCCTTTTAAGCATTAGTCATTACTGTGTTCAGATCGTTCAAATCAGAGCCGGCTTTAGGCATAGGCCATCTAGGCGGTTGCCATCTGCTGGAGGGAAAAAAAAAAAAAAAGTATATATTTTAAATAAATAACAAATAATTAAAAATAAAGTGAATGGTGTTATTTCTTCTTTGTACTCTAATATGAAAAAAAAATCCTAATGATTTCTGATTGACCTGGCCGGCCTAAACCTGACTGACACAGTTTACGGTGGAAGCGGGGGGATGGGCGTATTGTTGACGCACATCACAGCAGCGGTCCCTAAATTGATGGATGTCACATCAACAAGTAATTTGACAAATTTTTATCATGAAAAGGCCGTCCAAGCCATCAGGTGCTGCTTTCAGAAAGCGGAGAAAAGAGGAGGAGGAAAAAAAGGCCCAAAGTAGAGGTATGTAGTTGTTTATTCTAACGTTAAAAACTGCTGTTTAACTTTTAATTTGCACAAGCTACGAGGCTAGCGAAGTTGAAATAAACTACCGTAGCTAGCCACTGTGTGTTACGGTGTTACTTTGTAATTAAAGACAGTGAGTGTTGCTTGTGCAGAGAGGAGCTTCTCGTAACTGAAGCTCATAAAAACCTACCTCAGATCTACAATGTCTCAAGAGCGCCTCAATGGACTTGCTTTAATCAGCATAAATCGGGAGGTGTCTAGACAGGTGTCATTTGATGAGACCATAGATGCTTTTGCTGCTAGGAAGTCCAGACGTGTACAGTTTTAATCAGACTTTGGACAAAATTTTAGTGCAACTTTATAGTTTTAGTTTGGTATTGTTTGCACATTATGGCCATTGTTTAAAAGGACCGTTGCACTGTTTTGTATTGTTTTTGAACATGGCACCTTTTTATTTTGTTAAGACATTTGCACAAAACCTGAACGGTTTCAGTGGTTTCATTTATGTTAAGTTATTTTATTGATTATATTGTTTATTGTTTTGTTACATGGTCTTGTTTGCACATTCAGGGCCATTGTTAATAAGAACAAGTAGCACAATTGCACAACTTTTTGAAACAAATATTTTAGTTAAACCACCAGTTGTCTTTTAAATGTACTTATTTTACATAGCACTGTTTAGTGTTGTTTTAAACATAGCACCTCTGTATTTTCTCAGGACATTTGCACAAACATTCATTCATTTTCTACCGCTTAGTCCCGCTTAGGGTCACGGGTGGCTGGAGCCTATCCCAGCAGCTTTGGGCCTGAGGCGGGGTACACCCTGGACAGTGGCCAGTTCGTCGCAGGGCTGACTGAACAAGAACATGATCTTTTATTTAAATTTTCTAGTTATTTCATATTGTTATTTAATATTGTATTATTGTGTGCATTTGTGTGTTGGTGTGTTTTATTATACTCATGAAGATTATACTTTTAAGATTTTTAAGATTAGGCATATGTGTCTTGGTCCTTTTTATTTGAGCGGGTGTGGTGGGCCGGGAGGATGGGGCGGCAAATCCCAATCTCGCCTATAGGACACTAAATTGGCTAGAGCCGACTCTGATTCAAATGTGCCGGTATGTCTCACTACAGGAGGTTTGCATCTAATCAATAATTGGCTCAGATGATGTTAGCCATGTTATATTTGCTATATTTTAGTGACACACTGAATCTACAGGCTGCAGGTGAGGAAAACTGGGGGAACATTTATACTATTTTTTATAGTGATGCAAATCAGACATTTATTTAATTGATCATTTATCACTGTTATATCAGCATAAGAATGATTATATTATACTTATTGAAGCAGAGGTTAATACCCTGGAGCGCTGCTCAAAAGCCAGTGTGTTTTTGATTTGTACATTGAGTGCACACTAAACCATTGTCATACACACGCCCCTACCGGACAAGCTGTTTCACCGAAACATTTCAATTCCAAAATTGCTGCCAGACACCTGAAAAAGTGGATAGAGTGGTAGCCAAAGCTTATTTTAATAATGTAATAAATTGATTCCCGTCCGGCAGAATTTGATGAGAGTTTGACTGCCTGGCGGTGAGGATTCTAATTAATGCATACTGTATTATATTTACTTATTAGCCATATGTAGCCAGGTCAAAAACCTGTTTATTCTACATGAGTTGGTTAATTCTCTTTTGCAAGTCAGAGTAGTTCCTCGCATCGTCCAGCGAGTGGCGCTGTAACTATAGATAATGGCAGTTTACTCGCGCAAATACTAAGTCGCACATGTGACGCATCAGGCCGTGACAGTGTCTTTTTCCCGGTCTGAAATGAATGAATAGTGTCGGTGCATACTTATGCCAAGTAAAGTGGAGAAATGCTTAAAGACACGATGAGATGTAAAAATAATCTTAATTGCTGTTAAATATGTTTTTCATAAGTCCGGTATAGTAAGATTAGCATGATGATTTTGTGTATAGTGTTGATTGGCATGGATCGACCAAACGTGGTACTGTCCAGCGCTTACAGTCACGCTGAGAGATACTAAGCAGCACAACGGCATTGAACACAAGAGTGTTGAAATGAGTTTGTTATCCAACCTAAGCGACTGTTTAATTGAATTTTATTATATTTTCTGTATTTGAGTTGTCCAGATGGGAGATAAGAACTGTCCATGTGTCTTCTGAACTGTATTCTTCATTAAGGCAGGCTGTGCGCCACTTTGAAGTAAGTTCATTTATGCAGTAACGTGTTTTAAAACAATATATTTTATTTTGCTAACAAAACGTTTGGGAACTGAATTTATTGTATTGTAATGTGTTTTGAATGCCTATCAGTAGTGTTTATTCTCTGTTTTATTTTAGGAATAGACCACTACTGTTCAGTGGCGTGCTTACCATTAGGCAAAGGTAGGCAAATGCCTAGGGCCCCCAACATTTTGGGTATAACTGGTCCGGTCTGCCGGCAATTTAAGCTAGCACTATTATTAGCTCAGCTCACCACAGCGGCGCACCTTAAGGTTACGAACCCAGGATCTATGATGTTCAGGTTACTATTTGAATACGATGTGCTTCTGTCATATACTATTACTGATTGTTCCTTTTGTATATGTTTCTTTCAGACCACACACACTCTCGATCCATTAAACATTCTTAAGTCTATCTCCAGTCTTCCGATTCTGTGATGGGAATCAAGTGTCTAAATTGGCTGCTTCAGCCAGCGTTACTCCTTTAGATTAATGTAGAGGTTCCTGCAATTTATTTTACAGTTAAAAAACACCTAAAAACAGAGACAGAGTGGTAGATCCACACTGTGCTTGTGTTAGAACTGACAGTAACTGAAAAGAACAATAATGTTCCCACAATGTCAAATATTGAAGTTAATTTAATAGTATTAGTAAATTTACTCATTACTGTATTAAGAAAAAAAAAAAACTTGATTCTGAAGTTGATCTGAGTGAGATCAAACCAGAAAAGAAGCCGAATATGTGTTTTTGTTATTGTGAAGTATTGCTGTATGACAATTGTGGAGGGGCTACACAATCTCTCAACCTCAAGGCCTTCTGGTACATTAAGGCAGACATGAGGAAGGGCCCCCTCAAAAGTTTGCCTAGGGCCCCAAATTTGCTAAGCCCGCCACTGCTACTGTTGTCTTCTGTACTATTGTTTTCACTACTGTTGTCTTCTCTATCGTTTTGAATTGAATTGTCTTGTTTAGACAGAAAGAGTCCTTTTTCAAGCCATAGTCCTGCATAAGCCAGAGATCAGGCCAGAACGAGACTAACGTTCGTTTTTGTTGATGGTTAAGTCCTACATAGACTGTGTCGGTAACACTAAGCATTTATTTGATCTTGACCAATTGAATGTACAAGAGACAGCAGTATGTTTTGTTTTGAGCTACCATTTGAACCATCGTTCAGAATTAATATTTGAAAATCCAATTGGGGACAGTCGGGAAATAAAAGACCCCATGAATTTTGGAGCTGTCTGTCTCTGGTCCATTATTTTTACACCTGGCCACACATACATTCGTTTTTTGCTACTTTAATGGGAGCATGGATCTTGTCAGTAAACAGAATTCAGCTCTACATTGGTGTTTTTCTGAGCATGTTTAGTTCTCATTTAAATGATATAATAATGAAAATGTATTTGATATTAACATGTGCATAAATAACTCATGAAATGTGAATAACCAGAGTAAAACATGAAACTAATGTCACACAGTAAGAATACAAAGATAAATGGTTAACATGGGGCATGTTTTAATTGTCCAGTTACATTTACAGCCAATGTTTTCTGTGGTTGTGTAGACATAGTCAACATAAGACTATGGATGGATCCCAGGATGTTACAGAGAAGATGTGAAGAGAAGAGGGTAAAGGGAAAGAAAAAGTAGAAAGGGGAAAGAAGTGAGGGCACAGGGAGTAAGAAAGAAAAGAAGAAAGAGTGGAGGTTCAGAAGTAAACAGGACATAGCCAGTAACAGAAGTTTACAGCGAGGCTACCCGTTCATTTTATCAAATATAAAAATAAACACAGTCAGTGAGGCAGGGTTTGTCCACTTTACTTCTGAGCAGGGATCATGCCATCAATGGACTCGCCCTTCTCCAGCTTCTTCTCCATCTCGACCATCAGCTTGACACCATCCACCACAAGCTGCACCTGCGCCACCTCAGAGGAGCCCAAACGGTCAGCATTGGAGATGTCAAAAACACCACCCACAGAGGCAGTGTCTACGCCACCTAAGTACACAAGCACATGTTAGTTCAGACAAACAGCACCTGGTTGTTCTGGTCTATTGCAAAGAGAAATCAGGAAACTTTCCAAGCACTCAAAGAAGAAATCATCAGTAGAGTTTTAACTGCAACCTAATAAAGCCATTGTGGGCCCAAAGTTATTAGAATTTTAAATAGGATTCAGATGTAAGAATAATTGTCTTTCCTCCTCACATCCACAGCAGAATGTTTACAGCACTAGCCCACACAGTTCTGTTCAAAAGCTCCACTTCAGAGGCTTATTTGTTGGATAGTACTGAAATGAATGTGGTACCTGTGCCACGCTTCTGCAGACGCAGCCTGGTCAGGATCTCCTCAAACTTGGCATGTGTGCTGAGCTTGGGCAGCTTGACATGCACGCCACCGCGCAGGCCAGTTCCCAGGTTGGAGGGGCAGGTCAGGATGTAGCCCAGATGCTCGTTCCACATGAAGCCGTGGTTGTGCTTCTTGAAGATCTCTTCAATCTGGACCAGGACAGTGGCATCAACAGGGATATGTATATGAGTGTAATGTTTGTGAGCTCTGATTAAGGGTTTACCTTCTGAAGACCAACACAGAAGCGCCTGAAGACCTCCTTCATGTTTCCTCCCTTCTGCATGGAAATTACCCTCAGGTGGTCCTCCTCGTTTACCCAGACCAGGAAGGTCTTGTTGTCATTGTGCCTGCAGAGAAGTACAGGGTCAAATCTTTGAAAAATGCGTATGTTATTTTTTTACAATCACAACTACTGCTTGTCTGAGTCATACTCACTGGCCTCACAAACAACCCAGATCAAACTTGTTCTTGTCAGTTTAAAAACACTTACAAGGTGTGTTAAAATGGTCTGAAGCACACTTCTTCTAATTTTCTGGATCTGATGTGCTGTTGGTCTTACCAGATGCCTCTGCCATCGGGCCAGTCTCGGGCCATGCCGGCACAGGTCAGCAGGGGGGATACAGGCTTGTCAAACAGGAAGTGGTCAGCAATCAGCTGCTCCTGCTCGGCGTCAGTCATGCCGTTCAAAGGGTAGTACTTTCCCTTGAATTCTCCATCTAGGCTGGACAGAGCTGAGGGCACAGTCTTATCAGTGTCTGGACTGCTTCATGACTCACATCATTAACATTTGTGTGCTACTCACCCTCAATGGACAGTTTCTCAATGGCTCTGCGTTCTCCGCGGCTATTGTGGGGGGGGAGGGTGAATCCCTTGATGCTGCGGCCAGTACGCACACGGCTGGACAGCACATAGTTGGGGTCCAGGTCATCACCACCCTAAAACAAACAGCGGAAAATTTCTTTTTGTTGAAGGCGTAATCTGCAGGTTTTCTGAGCTCCAGTCTTTATCTTCTCCTTTAATGCTCATCAGTGAGAAAATGTCAGCTGTAGTGTTACTTTGGTTTTGAATTAATTTGCCTTCAATTTTTTTTTTCTTTTGTGAACTACTTTTGACCGAGAGCTACATGTTCAAATTTGTCCCTTCCATGTAAACAAAACTGTATATAGTGAAATATGGGCCATTTTCAGACACAGTCACCACTACGTTGTTCTAAACAAACATATGTGATGAGAAAAATATGCCCACCGTATGATCAGTCACCTGTCATTTCATCCTAAATAAAGCTATTTGTTTTGATTGTTTTCTCTGGTAAATATTTTGGAATATCCTAAAATATCATGACGGTGACAGCATGATCAGGGCAGCATGGTCTGTCAATGAAGCTGTGAGCTGCACTACTACAACTTAGTGTGAAGAAAAAGGTATTGCCTGATGAACTGAAATGTATGTCTACCTTCTGCATCCCTGCATGCATGTTCTTGTCTGTGCCCACAGCGCTCTTCCTGTGTTACCTTCAAGTTTTCAAAGTTGAGGTCGGTCTTGTGCTTGTCGGTGGGTTTGTATCCACCATGACGGTCAGAGATGACAGGGTCCAGCAGATCTTTGAACACCTCATATGACTCCTCATCACCTGCCACGCAGCCCACAGTCATGATGAAGGGGTGACCTATGGACCAGGTCAGAGGATGTGAGGATAGTGACAGGTGAGGTATACAGCTCTTCTAAATCCCAGTGCAAACATTCAGCAATTGTTCTGATGTTCTGCAAGGTCGCAATGCATGTTCATTTGGTGGGACTGGGTGTTTAGAGAGGTGGTACTTTGGTTTCATCGTGTTTTACATGACAGACCAAAGCTAAGCCACGCTTTTCTGTGGGCAGAGCTAGTACTCACTGGGCAGGGCTACAAGATGACAGGTGAGGTTAGTAGCCAGTGGGCAGGGCTAAGAGCTAGTACACCAAGCCAGTGACAGCAGTGAGAAAACTTTTTTTGACTACAAAAGGCCTAATAAGGAGTTTTTAGCTCCTCAGTATGGTTTACTGCAGCCAAGAGAAACGGACTCTGATAGAGTCTCTTCATTAGCAACATTAGTTTGTTCTAATTAAACTTTGACTATTCTATAGCTTTATTGTCACATATGTCAAACCTTAAGACTGTGAATACAGTCAATAATTCAAACACTTTTCTCTGTAAAATATAATTTAAAGGCAAAAGACTAACATACTAGTCATACCACAAAAGTAAGGTTAATTCTGAAGTTGATGTGAGGAGATGTGGTTAAATTCGTGTGTGCATGAGGTTCCATGTGTGTCACTGTACTGAGTCTCACCAGGGTTGTCCACTCCGGTCTGGATGACATCATCCACTGTGAAGCCACTGGGGGTGGACTTGCCCCTCAGCTTGCCATAGATCTCCTTGTTCAGCACCTGCAGCACACAGGATGGGACAGCTCAGTAAAGCACAGTACGGCTCAGCACAACTCTTTACAGCTCACTACAGCCCAGTACAATTCAGTATGGCTCAGTTCAGGACTGCACCACACAAGTGGTGTGTTAAAAGCTGTGGGTCCATACCTTGGCCATGTGGTTGTTGTGCTGCGACAGATCGGGGAACTCGTCATCGAGAGAGAACTTCATTTTGTAGTCGTTGTGACAGTTCTTCGCCATGGCTGCGATTCTTACTCCGTCTGAAAAAAAAACACAATCAAAGGGTTTAATTCCTCTTCACTACAGGAGCAGTGATATAACAAATCACACCTTAATAAATAACAAAACCATAAAATATAAAAGCCATCAAATCATATTGTATATTGTGTTTGAAAACATGCAACAATGCAAATTTAAAGTTTAAAATAGATTTACTATACGTTTACAGTACAAATGTCAAATGTCAGTCAACTGAAATGTGCATCATCCGTGAGCTACCATTTTTATTTTCAGGTATTTCTTTAAGTGTTTTCAGCAGCCTATCTATGATGCACCTTGGAAAAATTGGGCACCTTTTCATTTTCCATACAGTCTGTATGTCTCCCTGTCTGTCCCTCTGTTAGTCTCTCTGTCAGTCCCTCTGTCTGTCCCTCTGTCGGCCCCTCTGTCAGTCCCTTTGTCTGTCCCTCTGTCTGTCCCTCTTGTGTCACCTCTTATTCTGCATTGGCCCCTGACATTGGCCATATTAGCAGTGTGTCTGTGGCTCCTCACGACCTCTCTGCAGCTAGGTACACTTTATTTTGTCACATAAACTGTCAACTTCAAAAAGTAGAACAGTCTGTCAGTCATTTCTTACTTGTGCAATGTAAAATTTTAGTCCGAGAATCTTCATTTGTTAAATGATCTACTTACTTTTTTTTTTTTTTTCAGGAAACCACAAAAGTTGCATGGTCACCACGTATCACCATCTGTATATGCCAGAGTTGGTCTAAAATACTGAAAATCTTGTTCTTCGAAACTGTGCACTACATACATATAGTGTATGTCCATCTCACTGGCCCATGTATTATGATGATAGTTTGACTTAATGCAGCTATAGCAGCAGTAGACAGAGGACACAGTTATGGAGGTGTGGGTGGTGGGGTGGTGACACCTCTGACACCTGTTCTACCAAAAGGTCAAACATGCCCACCACACCAGCTCCAGGACTAAATCAGGCTCTGAGTTATGTGAAGACCACATGTCCAGCACGCACTGCTGGCGTCAGCCGCAGCTGACAGACCACCACAAGTGTTCGACTCTACTCTCTTCTGCAAACCCTCTACATAAGAGCGTCAATTCTGCACAGCAATCTCACTTTAAGTAACACAGTAAAGACCATAGTAGATCCCATGGGAAATGTTTAGAGAAGAATCCAAGAAAAAAATGAGCATAATCAGCAAAACTCTGACGACCTTCTCAGGTAGGAGTGCTCAGCATGTAACCTGACTCTGCCAGATTGAATTGCTCCACAGAATTCTGTCTGTTTCACAGTACCATCTGGGAAGGCTGTTTGCAGGAGGAAGGCGCCTTCTGTCAAAAACTTGGTAGGTGATTGTATGAAGCAACCAATAGTATCCGCCTACCATGAGGTTTCTTTAACCAATCATAGCAACGATTCATATGATGTTCCACTCTTTGCTCTTCTTTCATAGAAGAAATCTCTCTACTTCTGATAAAATGATTTGACAGCAGCATGAACAACATGTCTTTCGGCGTAGCCATGTTGATAACAAAAAGAAGAAGAAAACGCTTGTTGCTTTCATCAAATTAAAAACCCGCCTCTTCCTGTTAGTGCTGCCATATCATTGATCACAAGAGTTCAGTGAGACCACGGTTCAACCAAGCAGTTTGCTTGGCATGATACAAGATGGATTTACGTGAGTTTGGAAACTCCCAAATCTCACGAGAATCCAGCTGCAGCACAAGGTTACTCAGCAAGAGCTCCACTCTTAAATGTAAAATCATCACACACTTTTTTTTAATGGCAAACATGTAAATGACTGTGCTTTTACCTGCTCAGGAGAAAAGAATGAGGTAACAGATCCCGGGATCAGATCCTGTCCACCAAATGTAGGGGTCGCCCAACTCTGCCAGGTCATGCACTTAACATTTATACCCAGATCTCTCTTTCCATTGGCTCACTCAGCTTGGGGACCCCTCCTGTGATTGGTCACTGAGGGTCTGTGGTACCAGGGCGAGTTTCTAAAAGGCAACATCACAGCCAGCAAGACACAGCAACAGCTGCAATGCTCTGTGCAACCTTAAGCTCCTGTCTTTCATATGCACACACTACAGAAGAAAACTCTGTCTGTGACTGACTTTTCCAAGGGTCTGACATTGTCAGCTGATTCAGAAAGTATTATGATTGATACCATGGCAAGATAGATAGATTCAGATTCAGATTTATTTATATTTATTCCATTAAGGCAATTTAGTTTGCAGTCATCATTCGCTGCAAGAGAGACAAACACATTGGCATACATCAACAATCACCTTCATCATTAAGACCTTTGTAAATAATAATAAAAACAATAAAAATCATAGTGTTATCATAAGTGTTCCCCAGGAGTCATATTTTATTATTATTTTATTATTAGATTACATCATAATATTTCATATTGGGTTGGGTTTCATAGATCGGTGCCAATGTCATGTCTTCAGTAAAAAACAACTCAAGTGTAAATGGTATATTTCTGAGACCACTAAGACCTTTAAGATCCCAGTATAGTCTGTCACTCTATCCCCGGTCACTCCCCTCGCCCCTGCACTCCTCCCCCACAGGAGAACACTCCAGACCCCGGCAGCTGCCCCAGGCCACAGGCCCCCTATGCAAGGACAGTTATGTAAGCAGCAGTCTCTGTTCTGTTCTGATGAGCGCTCTGAACAGTATGATCCTGATTGTCAGCCTCACATCAGATCCAAATGAGATGTGCAACTGGCGCTATCATGAAGTTTGGTACACTGCAGCATTTTTGCAGCATATGACAGTAATTTACAGTAGTTCCTTGTTAACACTGAGTGCATTATGATACAGATCTCCTGGAGCTGTCTGACATTGTGAGAGCATATTCCTCTTCACACCCCAGTCCACAGGGAGTAGTTGAAGGCTACATGCATTCACACATTCACACATGAATGTTGCCAGGAACGACTTGGCCCCAGAGTCCAGTCTTCATCCTTATAGATTATTGACTGGAATGGCAGTCACTGAAGTTTCTGTTGGTTGAGCAATGCTGCTATGATGCTAACTAACATGTGTTGAGTGTTGTCTACTGTTGCTAATGCTGCATTCATGCGCTCCTCGGATGGTGAAGTACTCAGGTTATGTCTGTCTTCATGAGCTTTCAACTCAGAATGTTGGGAGTATTTAGACTGCTGGATTCAACATCCTCTACTCTGCTCTCTATTTGAAGAGGCTTTAAAAGCCACACCTTTTTTGATTCCTTGTCCATCTTTCTTCTCTCTCAAGAACATGTACTTTCAACGAGACATGAGCCAGCCATAACAATGGTGGTGCTAACAAAGTGGTGCTGCGCAGATAAAGACTTGTAAAAGCTCAACACTCCATCTCCATCAAGTATATAAGAGCTGTTCTCGAGCTGTTCTCTATGACCCAGCAATAAACTGTTAAATAATTATGTAATGTAATTGTGTAATGTAATTATCTCCACGGGGGCAACCCGGAGGAGCAGTGGGAACCATTGAGTATGCCTGGACCATCTCCAAAGCCAATTCCTCCAGTACTGACTGGAGGATTGGGCTGTTGTACATGTTTTCAGTATTATTATACTATAGATACAGAGATGGGCCCCTGGTGGAGGGAGGGTCAGGGGCCTGAAGCCTACTACTGGATTCCTGTGATTTGACCCAGACCTGAACTAGCTGTTTTTAAACACCAGTCCTAAAGTATGTTGGCATGTTGTAGCAGACTACAAATAGAGGCAGGCATGTGTAAGACGAGCCGTGGACATGTGGCCGTGTGGCCATGTTCAGATGGTCTCTGTGGACCCAGGAGGAGTGAGTGTGTTTTGGCCAATGAGCACATTGTATTGTGATGCTCACTGTGGCAGGTGATTTAAAATACCTTGTGGTCAATACACATTAGGCTCTGGGGTTTTTTATATTCTTTTTTTTTTTCTTTTTGGGGGGAATGTTCAGCACAAATATAACCATAACCCAGACAGAATTTATTTTAGACAACAAGTTCTGTCTTTAAATCCCCTTTCAAGGTGAGAAAAACTCGCGGGATTCCCTCTCAGGACAGACAGCGCATGACAATTACATACATACATACTTTAAAATTAAAAGAAGTCCTCTTAGTTTCACAAGAAGGGAAACAGTCCCATACAAGTTGATATTATAATTCATTTGAGGAGCTCCCAGGGGACTGATGGTTAAAAGTTAGTACGCTATTGCTTGGAGACCTCTCTCTACCCTTGGCTACAGATATTTGCTGTTTGAGGAAACGTACTGTATGTGATTGTACTTTGGTGAATACATGAACAAGTATTCTTTACAGTACATATGTATGTGTGCTTTAGTAGCAGGTTTCTCGCCAGCCTACAGATAGTCAACTCAGGGAACCTAAGTTACAATGTGATTTACAGTTTGTCAGAGCGGACCAGGACAGGGGTCCACTTGCTGTGATTTAGATTTTAGCTCTCTATGAATCAATGGCAACGACTGGTGGTGCTTGTTTCACAGCAAGAAAGATGTGGCTTCAATCCCGATGTTGTTCTTGGTCCTCTCAGTGTTCAGCATCCTACTAACATCAAAGACATTGACTATTGGTGAAATGGTGACTAGTTAGGTTCCATAGTATTTCATATGTTTAAATGATTAGTCTACTTACATAATTGAATGTTACATTATGCAACTTAGCTGAAGCGTTGGAAGCCTGAACTACCTGTGATGAGGGAGGACAGTGTGGACTATCTTTAGCGTGGCCCCCAGGCTCTCCCAGCTCCGATGCCAGTTCTGATTGAATTGCGTCGACTCAGCTGTCAGTGGTTCTGGCCCTGCTTTAGTTTCTCTGCCCATTCACCTTTACCATCTTCTCCACTCTACTGAACACAGAGCAGACACAGCCTTAGGTTAGTGCAACAGGCTCACAAATACAATTCATTTGAGTAGAAGTTAAAATTAATCTAAATAAATTGTTGCACATTGTCTTGCTATGGAACTATGAACTCTAGAGTGACTGTTTCCCTGGGAACACAACTGTGAAATAATACTGCTCCAATTAGCTTTCATGAAGCTCAGAATTGTCATTATGAGACCACACACGGTAACAGCAATTTAGTTACATGTGTATCTTTCACAAGCAGTATAAAGGATGTTGTGTTTATACATCAAATACAAGATTTATTATTATAACAGTTAACACAAGGTAACACAAATAAAACATAACTTTACCGTCTTGGCTTATCAGTGTTTGCTAGGTCTCAACCAAATCATACCACTTTGCACCCCTGGCCCATCTCAAATTTCTGCAACGATGTAGAGTAGAGCAGACCTGGCTTTGCCTTATCCCTGCTGCTACACCAACACAGGTCATCAGCATCACAGCCTTGCAAGCTATGCCTCTTGTCCAACTGTTAACGATGGTCAGTGCTGTGAGTCCCAGTCAGAAGATCTCAGCCTCCTTGTTTTCTAATTCTAACAGCTGATCCCAAGATTCTACAGTGAACCGTGGTCCAGATCAGGTGCTGTTTATTATCAGCTGTTGTGGTTAACATATAATAAAGTGCATCCATAATGTTTTTGTTTTTCCCAGTGAAAAGCAGTCTCAGTAAAGACCACAAAGAAGTATTAAAATGATAATAGTAATAATGAACATCAAAAAGCACTCACAGGTGCTATGACTGGATGGCAGGTTCAGAATTTCTGTGTAGCTCAGTAGGACAGTTCTTGTCCATACCTACTCTTTGTTTCTAATTTCAGTGCCTTATGTCATTATTGAAGTGTTGCATTGAGCAACTGCACTACACTACTAACTAAGGTATCTTTGATAAAACTCAGATGATGATGTTATTTGTATGTTGTCACTCTGCCATCAATCCGCAGTGAGTTGTTGTGCTAATGTGCTGTTGCAATGAGATAAGAAACTGCTGCTTCCTCACATGGCTTCACACAATATTTGACTGCTGGGTTGTGTTAGTGGGGAATGTTCATTAGAAATCTGACTACAGTGTCCATTTTCATAAAGTCAGTTTTACTTTGCATTATTTATGACACTTTATCCAGGGCAGATTGCCATGTTTTTGAGAATGTCTCAGTGTTCTTATCAGGGGTCTAAGGGAGACATTCGAGACATTATTTGTTCATAAATGTTTTTTGTTTTGTTGTTGAACTCACGACAAGAATTTACCGTTTATATAACTTGAGTAAGTATTATATTCTAGTACTCTAGTATTCTTACTGAAGTATGCTCTTGGCCTGACATTGTGCTGCAGACTGATTCAGGCACGTCTCAGTGAGCATGGCTGAAGTCCTTTCACCTTTGACCTGCCCTGGCTCTCCTCTGTAGGTCTTTGGGTAGATGAGTGGAGCGGAGCATGTATTTGAGACCACTGACTTTAAAAGGCGTGCACAGCACCACAGTCAGGTGGTCATTCTGGTGACGCTGACAGCTGAGCCATCCATCAGCCGCTCACACAACTGTCACACACACATTCCTGACAGCTTTGCTCTTTGACACTCTCTAGTGGCAAAACTCTCCGAACTCAGCCATACAATCTGCATGTATTCAGCCTGTTCACTTTTTAGCTTCACTTTGGTAACACTAGTCATGTCCACATATAAAGTGTAGGGCACAGAGGTCAACTTGTCCATCCTCGGCTGGCCAACTCAGGCCTTTCTGTGAGGAGTCTGCATGTCTCTCTGGGTTCTATAGCTTCCTTCCACCGCCCAAAGACATGCAAAGTGTCAGTCCCGTGACTAACTGGCCATTGTCCACCTAAGGCCCAAAGCTGGTGGGATAGGCTCCAGTCACCCACCATCCCCAATGGGTCTAAGCAGAAGAATGAATGAATATAAAGTGCAAAAGCTGAGCTGAGTATTATCATTCTCAGTCTTCCAGGACATATTCAAGAGAAGGTTTCAAATCTGGATGTAGGTTTAGAGGTGAAGATGTTTCATCCCCCATCCAAGGGACTTTGTCGTTCTGGTAAGAGAAATGAGTTATATCCCTCAGATGGAGGGGTTTAACTTCAAACTTCTGTGATTGGAGAAGGTAAATGAAGGAAAGATTATGCCTTAGGAGGTGGTCTCAGGCCAGGGCTGGACTGTGACACTGTTTCACTCATTGTAATCCCTGAGCTGCTGAAACAAATCACTGAAGTTGCACAAAGATTCAATATATTTTGAGAGTCAGAAAGTAATTGATTCAACCAGGAGCCTTGCAGTAATGCAGCCAAAAAATATTTTTAAAAAACATAAAAAATAACATCCCCACCACTGAAAAGAGGTGAATAGTAAACACCTCATAAAATGGATATTATATAAAATTTATTAGATGTTGTGAAAAATGTGTATGGTCTGAACATCAAACATGACAGTATGTGTGTGTGTCTGATATGATGCCCACAGCTGTATTAGGACCTTGTGGAACCAGCCAGCTCAGATAACAAAAGTTTTTTCTGTGAACTTGATTCATCTAAAGCTCAATAATGCTCTTTTAAAACTCTCCAGACTCTTCCTCATCTGCCTCTATTCCTTTGCCTCATCTCCTTCACATTAAAACTCTACATTAAACATTTCAACTCCTCTCTCAGACTACTAACCCTCAAACCGGAACTGTAGAACATATCTAATATTTGGACTTTTTAATTTTCTAGAGCTTCCTTCCTCAAAGAATTGCATGTCCTCCCCATGTAACTTAATCACACACACAATCCCTGATCAGATCTTAACTCCACCCACAGAAGAAATTTGAAAAGCCCTGGAAAAGTAGGCAGAGCACACCAGAATGGCACTGTGGAGCGCAACTGGAGAACATTATTTGACATGTCCAGCTGTATGTTGATTGAAAGTAACATGCCAAAAACATTGTGGCCTTATGCCATACAAACAGCAGCCATAGTCAGAAACAGGTATTTTATTTGATGGATCTCTGTGCTATGCTTACAAGCATGACAAAAAGAAACTTGATACAAGATGTGAGAAGGGAGTCTTCATAGGCTACGACAAGAACAGCCCGGCTTATTTGGTCTATTATCCCGACAGTGAAAAGGTACAAAGGCACAGATTGTTAAAGTTTATGTAGAAGAAATCTGCAGCGCAAGGAACACAAACGGTCTGATCTTCTGACGATGATGACTATGACATAACTAAAACTAACCAGAGATCCAAACCAACCACTAGATTTGACTACTTAAAATATTTAGGATGAGCCAGAGGTGATTAACCCTGAATTAAACAGTGAGACACAGTTAAGTGAGAATAACAGTGAGAGATACCCAACCAGAGTCAGAAAGAAGCCAGGTTACTTGAGTCAGTATGTATCAGACATGGACAGTGATGACCAGGTACTCACTAACATAGACTATTGTTATCGACTGGTGTGTGGAGTACCACAGACTTTTAAAGGCACACTGCGAAATTTTCTGGGCCACACAGGGGGGCTACTTGAATTAGTAGTTTTTAGTACTTTCCGCTTTCCAAGATGGCGATGCTCCTACGACACTGCATTTACATCACACTACCGACAAAGAGGCAAGCGAACTGTTCCAGTGAACCGAACTTTGAGACTGACAAAGTTCAGTTCATGCAAACATTTATGTGTCTCTATTAGCCCCAAAGAAATAATTGTTACCTCAACAAAGGATATTATTATCACTTACGTAGAATCAGTAATGTTATGACCAGACATCACACTGCAGCCTGCTGTCTGTAAAAACATTGTACGACATACATTTGAGATAAATCAGCCAAATACAGTTAGTCCTGTTTATTTCTACCTGAGTTTGGGGTTTTAGCTTGTTTTACAAACATATTTTTTCCCAGTCTTCAACACTATCTTCAGCTCTGCTTTTGGAGAAAAGTGAGTCCAGAGAGTCAGGAGCAGAGTGAGGAGAAGAGAAGTGAGCAGCTGCAGGACACAGCCACAACTCAAAGGCATGTGTTTTATCTGTCAAAACTACTTATAATATAAATTTATGTTTGCGTTGTAATTATAGCTCTATATCCTACACCAGACTTGTCCAGGCTGACTCTAGAAGGATGAAGAACAAGAGGAAGAGAACACTGCTACAGACAAAACACTTTCATCCAGAGATAATATACAGTCCACAGACTAAACAGAGAAAAAGTGTCATGATGCATGAAGTATTTATTTGGTTTATTGTATTTTTTTATGTCATGTTTCACATAATCATGTCAGCTTTAGCTGATTGGAACTGGATTGTCTCGTTTGAATGTCCACAATACAGTAACGGTGATCGACTGTAGAAATGGTCACACTACTGCTACTTCTCTGAACAGAGTCATGTAAAGTAAGTGTAGTGTAAAAACTCCAGAGCAGTCCCTCTCAGTGCAGCTGTGAACACAGACAGTGGAGCAGCAGTTCTTTACATCCTCAGGCCAGAGACTAGGGTCTCTGTGAAGAGTCTCCTTCAATGATGTAGCTGTAGGTCTCCGTCTCATGTAGTAAGACTGTCTGTACATTTTACAGACACTGGTTGTAGGCTGTGATTGTAGGAGTTCCTCCTGAAGTCATCCTGTTTTACCTTCTCTTCCTGAATGAACAGAAAATATAGAGTATATAGATTTTATGCATCAGTAAAATAACCACAGTGTGCAACAGCCTTTATATGTGTTACTGTATGTTACACTTTTATTCTCTATTTACACTTTCCAGACCCTTATTGTGATCATTTCTGTAAATGTCTCCACTGTTGGTATTATTTTAATAAAGCATTATCTTGTCCTGTGTTAACAAACCTGCGCGTTCTAAATTAATTAGTGTGTGTTTACGTGGGTCGCTTTGTGCGCTGGTTAATGTTAGCCGCTAAGACAAGCGCCGAGGGGAAAGTGCAAGAGACTTAAGAGTCCTGTTGAGGATTTTTAGAGAGTTGTGAGGTCTGGCCACCCCCAATGCCACCTCGCTGCAGATGGCAATGTGGCGATAATCCACTGTTAGTTAGTTACTCTTCTGAACATTTTCCGAAGAAAACTCTAATTTCGTACATTCCCAGCGCACGTAAATGCACCCTCATGCAGCTAGTTCGTGCCTGCTGGACTCTGCAGAGACATTAAGCTGCCTAATTCAGATTGTGTGATGACTTTTATGCTAAGTAATATATGCTATGATGATATACAGTATATAATTCAGTTTTAGACAAAGATGAGGGTGAGACAGAACTATTATTTTTGTCTAATTGAACGTTTTGTATATGGACCCCCCAAATAATCCCTTGGCCACCCCTTTTTTAAAAGTCTAGCTCCGCCACTGCAGAAACAGTTAAGGTTTCTTAGTTTATAATAGGCTATAGGCTACAGTGTTGCGTAAAATGAAGGCTCTTGTATCTTTGAGAGCAAGGGCAGAGTTAAGGGCTTTAAAATAAAATTAAAACAAAAAATAAAAAAACAGCTTAATAATAATATTAGAAAGGCTTTAGTTTGGAAAAAAGCTACTAATTCGTTGGCAGTGATTCATATTTGACTAACACTTTGAATAAGCAGTTTTTGTGCAATAATTATAAAAAACGGAAACATCAGGTGACGTCATGCATGCGGCTAATAGTTAACCGATTATTGATCATTAAGGCATTTGACTATCGGTTAAAGAAAATGCACAAAATGTGTGATGTGAGTTGTTAGCTGTATTAGCGCTGTGAATGTAAGCTAGCGCACACACATGTTTTTCTGTAAGCTAGTGCACCTCCATGCATATCATCTGGGGTGTCGCTGTGAACCCGCTATGAGTTCAATATGTGCCTTTATAAAATATTTGTATTGTTTATTGGCCAATAACTGTTAAGATATGAAAATGGATTTGATAAGGTGTTTTTCTTTTCTTTTTTTTTTAGATGCAGATGTAATGCAAGAGTAATTCTTTTAGGTGGATTATTTATTTTATTTAAAAAAATAAGAATAGAGAATGTGCAGGCTGTTTTTTTTTTTTTGTTTTTTGTTTGTAGAAGTCTGCTCCTAAAGACTGAGCGGTGCTGTCCAAGGACTGGATGTCATATGAGATGTCTACATCCCAAGGCCAACTGTTTTCCAGGAGGGTGGTAGGACCTACAAAGGATTTTCTTGTTTCTTTGAGAGGTTCTGCAATTTTCATTGTGAGATCTCAGATGTTTATTTGTTACTTTTCAATTTTTTTGGGTCAGGCCTGATACCACATAATAACTGATGCATCAAAATAAGGAGTAACTGAACCATAATCTAACTGTTCTTGATACTAACGGAGGAACCAGTGAACATTAAATGCATTAAACTGAAATGGACAGTGTAAACTAATGCACTTAAGGACACTTAAAAGAACAGTACTGAAACTTAAAGATAAAGGTAAAGGTAAACTGAGGTCAAGTGAACCAAGTAAAACATTGTTTTTGTTTCTTCAAGCCCATGTTTTTTGGGGGGAAATTTTAAGGGTCATGTTATTTAATGACACTTGTTAAAGGCACAACCTTAAAGAAAAATTATTTTTGTTTGTTTTAATACATTTCATTCCTTCCTATGCGTACTTGTGTGTGTCTCTTATTGTGGTTGGAGGTTTCTTTTACTCCAACTTCAGTGCCAATCTCCTTATGAATCTAAGCTAATTTAACCCTAATTGTGTAGACCTAGACATTGTTTTAGTGCCCTACTTATCAGACCAATAGATATCTGGATATTCTTGACTACTCAATTAGAAGTGCGTTCAGATACTTTGTTATGTCAACTAAAAAACACCAAATCAGCCAGCCAAACAGGATCAGATTGCATCGTTGTGATATAAAACATCTCATCATCAGCCTGGATTTCGAGTAGAAAACTGTATTATTAAAGTGTATTAAACTGGCATTGGCACAGTGCGATTGAGCGAATAAAATGAATAGTCTTTACCGCTGGTTTCATAACATGACCATATTTGAGATGTTAAGCGCAGAGAACTTCTTGATGAATGATACAATGGAGTATAATGGCTTTGCCTCCTTCTTCGCTCACCTTGTTACAGATTTGATTAGCCATAATCCACTTCGTTCGCCAGCCATGGCATGTGTGCCATCAGTAATAATCCCAGTGTAAATGACTTTACAAGAATTTTCTAGTATTGCAAAAAATCAGTTTATAAGCTTTGTTTCCTGTTGTACCCAGTAATATGGTGCCTGTTTGCCTTTATTTTGAAATGACTTTGTGCAACACGCTGCCACTAGGTGTCATAAGTAGATAGTGACTCATTTTGTTTGTATTTCATGGTCTTGTAACTTTCTATGGACTATAGGTTGAAGTCTATAGAGAGTGTTTACATGCTACTGCTAAACTCATGTCATCCTTTGTTCACTACAAAGTTATGAAGGTACAATATAAAAGGCTCTAATGTAGTTGTATGATCAAAGTGATAACAGATATTGGTATTTTGGTGATTTTATTTCATTGTTAATAAGACGCAGATAAAAGGTACATAACAGTTCATTGGTTTAGAATGTAAAATACATGTGAAACAGCACTTCTAGGAAATTGTCATGTATACCGTATTTTCCGGACCATAAGCCGCTACAAGACGCACAACAGCAAAATACGGTAATATTTTTACACCCCCTCATAATGGAAAACAAATGAAGTGACAGTGGTTTGGTGTTCAGTAGTTTCAATGCTAAGGAGGAAGATGAATAGTGACTTGTGGTTTCAGTGCACGGGAGAATGAAGCGACTTTAATAGTTGCGCAGTTGCGCTTTAACAGTGCGCAGGAAGAAAAAGTGACAGTGGTTTGGTGTTCAGTGGTTTCAGTACGCAGGAGGAAGAAAAATAAAGCAACTTGGTTTTAGTGCACAGGAGGAAGATGAATAAAACCATCAATGACTTTTCTGTTTTGTTTGATCAGCACTTTTACTCCCGTGTTACAGGCACTGTTCGGAAACAATCAGTTCAGGTATATGAATAAACACTTATGGTACAAAATCTATGTAAATATCTTATTTCTCAGCCTGGATATTGGCGGCTTATAGTCCGGTGCGGCTTATATGTGACAAAATATATATTTCTTTTAAATTTTACTGGGTGCGGCTTATATTTAGGTGCGCTGTATAGTCCGGAAAATACGGTAATTAAGGAAGGTTTTCATAGTTTATGTTCAAGCCAATTTATTAATAAGGTTTTTAAAAGGTAAAGGAAGTACATGCTGTAAAAGATACTAATTTATTTGTATCTGTTGTAGCTCTTACGGTGTGTTCACAACAACAAAGTATAAATAAAAGTCTGTGAACCATCAGTTCAAGAGACTTTCGATCATTTGGGTGGGTACGCTACACCCAGTGACTTTTTTCCAGGGTAGTTTCATGTCATCCACGGCAGAACTAACAGAAACAAATAAATCCGTTCTTCTTGTTTGGTCCATAAGGCTCTGGAGGTCAAAAAGTTAACGTCACACATTCATTTTTACATTAACAGTCCTACGCACCTTATACATGTTAACATGTCTTGCTGTTTAATTACTTTGGGGTTATAGCAGCAATGAGGAGCTGTAGCTAATACATGCATGTGTGTTGTAGATTTTTTAAATAAATGCACGCCTGGTGCATGATAAGAGTCAAGATATTGATTTAATGAAGTTTAGCTTAATAACTGAAATTGAAAAGTGTTTTACATCTATAAAGGCAATGCTCATGTTTTACTTGCTCTTTTTTTCTGCCATTATGGCGGATAGAACGCATTTAGTCACATGATGTCCAGAGCTCTGTAGATGGGGCTAGGGGTGGTAACACAGTCACACCTCTTATTATAATCAATGCTGATGAACCAGTCGTTTGAATGTGGGAGCCTAACCTGTTTTGTTTTGTTTTTTATTTATATGTTATATTTTAGTGCTAAAATAGACTAATTCTGTACGATTATTTGGTTTTGCACCTCAGGCAACACTAACACAAACAGTTCATCTGAGTGAGAGGAACTGGGGTCAGTGGGGGTCCATGGGTTGAGACAGGATCACAGATGGGGCACAGCTAAGGTCCAATCATCAGTTGGTTGTCTAACAGCAGCTGGACAACTGCAACAGTATCCACTCCACCAGAGGAGAGTGGGACAAAGGGAAAACTTGTGAATAGCAAAGAACTAAGCAGAAATGTAAACTATATTGTACTAAGAGTGGGGACAGAGCGAGGATAGAAGCTCAGTTTGTGCTCAGTCTGCTGTGTTTTGGACGAGCTGAAAACTTTTCAATAATAATTGGGCATCCTGCTAGCAGAGAATTACAATAGTCTTACCTCAATGTAACAAATGCATGGATTAGTTTTTCAGCATGACTTTTAGATATGATATTCCTATTGTTGGCTATGTTGCGCAGATGAAAAAAAGCTGTTTTACAAGCTTGGTTTATTTGTGTTTTAAATTACCAATTTGGGTCAAATGTTATATCAAGGTTCCTGACAGTTGAACTCAAACGTCTTCCACTCAGTTTATACAAACTCCAACAGTGTCGTCTGCATAACAATGGAAAAAAATATGCTTTCTGATTATATTGTCAAAGGGGAGCATGTATAACGTAATCTAACAAGTTGGTTATCTGTCTGTTAGATTTAAACCAGCAGAGAGCTGATCGTCCCAGTGTCTGACTCTAAATTCTAACCTCACATTTTGTGTTTTAAAACAGCAGTGTGAGACATTGATGGAGCTGACATTGAGTGAAGGAAAACAGACATGGACAGAAGCCGTTTTACGCACACTTAGCCATATAAAAAGTAAAGCAAATGTAAATGTACGTTTTGTGTTCAGAGGTATAATCCTATGTAGTTATTAGTAGTGTCCAATAGATGGCGCTGTTGCCTAGTTAGTAATGACCTGCGCTTTCACCCAAACCGTAAATGAAGGACATTTGCAAGAAAGCAGTTCTCGATAAGGCTTAGTGGTGGCACAATACCTGACACTGGCTGAGTGAACACCTTGCAGCCCTTGGAAGGCGGAGCGTGGTACATATTTTGAGTTGTATATGTTTGTCAAGTTCATATTTTGTTTATTTGATGTATTCCTGTTTTATGTTAAAGATAAGCACCTAAATAGCTGTATTTTACGCCATACATTTGACCCAGTTGAAAGCGATTGCACAAAATGCTGGTTTTATTTAATCATATTCAGGTGTATGATATGATTGGACAGTACATTGTATTGTATTAAATTGAAATTTTTAAATGAAAGTTTTAGATCTATTTGTGAACAGAAATCAATAATCCAAAGCAAGAGGGTGGTGCTTGATTGAATTGATTGAACACAGATTAAAAATACTCATTTTTGGTCATGATGTAGTTATTAAAGAACTGGGGCAATACCATGGATTTGTATCCATACGTAGCCTATAGCCTATTGCTCTTGTCCTGGACACACACACCCAACCTCCACAAACCCTAAAAAAGCTTCTGCGTTGCACTAAGTTCAGCGCTATCTATCTCCCTAACATGGGTTTTTAATGTGAAGCTGGGAACCGGAAGCCGTGTGTCCGCAGGCGGATGTGGCTGACAGAAGGCTCGGAGGCAGCAGCAGGTGGATGTCTCAGCTCGTTTGACTGGACCTGCGGAGCACCTGTGGAGCTTTCACACAGTAACAGTGAGGAACATGCTCAGATGTGTTTGACACGTTCACGCGCTCAGTGACACGCGGAGCTAACAGCGGGCAGACGCACGGTACAAGAACGTGGACGCAGCAGGTAGGTTCTGGATAAGTCCATGAACCCGATGTCTCTGGTTCAGACCAAGTGTTTACTGTATGCACGACAGTAACGCGTTATTGCTGTTGCCGTGGGGCAGCTTTGCTCTGTTTATTATACCCATGGCTCAAAATAAGGATGAAATGCCATTAATCCTGCCGTGGTGGAAATCTACACTGAGGCCCGACGCGCCACCCACTGTCAACAAAACTCAACTGACAGGCTTAGCCACGTACAGACTATGTTGTCTTTACTTTATCAAAACGCTGTGGCTGGGTCAAATCTAACATTTCATCACTTGAAAGTGGGATGTAATAAAACTAAAATGCTTTGGAGTCATATTTGCCTTGACGTGTTTTAACATAGTTATATTATATATTATTTTATACATATTTTTCCAATAACAATATTCTGGCCCACAAAGCCAGATGTACATACAAATTAAACTAATTTTGTGGTGTAATTTTTAAATCTATGTATTTTTTTTTCTTTTTTACATTATACTTTTAAAAATACACTATTTATACTATTGTAAACTGCAATAATACATTGTCAGTTTTCTGAGCACTGTGTCTCTTGAAGCACATGTTTAAAAGCTGTCTGTGCTCAGATCTGGCTGGTCCCTGTGAGAGACGGAGCCATGCTGTCGGCTGAAGAGATTCTGTGCAACACACAGCAGGTGATGGCCGGGTTGGAGGCGCTGCGAGGAGAGAACCGTAGCCTGCTTCTTAGCCTACAGCAGACCATGCCAACCCGTCAAAGCAGCAGCCTGGAGCAGGAGAAGAGCCAGATCATCCAGGAGTCCCTGGAGAGGATCGAGCTGGGTCTCAGTGAGGCTCAGGTATAAAATAAAACATAATGGCTACAAAGTTTTTTATGATATTTGATTCTGAGCCTAAATTATGTTAACATTTAACTAATTTCAGATGGTGATGGCTTTGTCGGCTCACTTGGGCGCTTTAGAGGCTGAGAAACAGAAACTACGAGCTCAGGTGAGAAACATCAATAGCTCACTTTGTCTACAGTGACTTAACCTCACCCTTGCTCAGAAAAGGCCTGAATTTGGTGATGTTTGAAACGTTTACAGTTACAATTTTGCAATAAACTGTAACCCTTTGCACACAAACAGTCCCTCACTCTGTATAACTTTTCATTCATTTATTCAAAATCCAAATCCTGATTGTATGGTGTTTTTGGCGACAGTACTTTTGTGTATGAAAGGTGGAGCCCAAGGGCTGCCCTCAAACCTGATAAAGGTCAAGACAGGAGAGTTTGCGACAGATAGGCATATTCCCTCCTACGCACCTGTCCCCATGTCAGGTGTGCAGAGAGGACTACTATCACTTAATAAAAACTTTTCCCATTGATATGAAGAAAAAAAGATTAATTGTGTCTGTAAGTAGCTGTGCTGGAGTTCCACAAGGAACTGTTGTGGCTCCATTTCTCTTCTATCCTTGTATGGCTTGTATTAAAAGATTGGATGGGGAATAAAGGAGCCTAACGAAGTCTTTCTCCAAATGTCTCACTGTTTTCTGCTAGGTGCGGCGGCTGTGCCAGGAGAACCAGTGGCTCCGAGATGAACTGGCCGGGGCCCAGCAGCGGCTACAGGACCGAGAACAGGAAGTGGTCACACTGGAGGAGCAGAACAGACATCTCCAGTTCATGTCCTCTATGCGCAAATATGACCAGGAAGAGACCACGCTGGTAAGAAATTCTAAGCCTAACCGGCATCATAACAAAGAAAATGAGTCAAGTGTAACAGTGTGTGTAACAGAGTGAGCGAGTTTTCTACATTCGAGCTAATTCACTCTAATGACACATTTTGCACATTTTTAATTGGTATGTTTCTTTCCTCCTAAAGGAGGACAAGGACACATCTCCCACCAAAGGGACTCTGGATGACCTGTTCCCTGCTGAGGATGAGGAGCAATCACAGAGTAAGATCTAGAATCTCATGTACAGTGGGTTTTATTTAGATTTTTTTAAGTAAATGGCAAGACTGAGGTTTATCATCTCCTTAGTGTTTATTCTGTTGTGACTGATTTTAAGGAACATAAGAGATGAGAAGTTCCACTGCCATGGTCCACACTAGTGTTCTGTCTATTTTCAAATGTGTGCCAAACTGCCCCAAAATAACAAAACAGATTGAGAGGCAGCCCACACACCAGGGCCAGTGCTAACAGGCTTGTAACTGTGAACTGGGTAACAGACTCGTCCAAGTGTAAGGCACCACCTCACACACGACTAAGGCATTTCATGCACTGCCATTATTTTAAAAACTCAAGAAACTGTCACCTCACTGTCATAAAACATAAAAAACATCACAGTGCCCTGAAATTATTAAAATATTAGTAAGAACAGATATCTTACTGTTTGTATAACATGTATATTGAGAACAGTTTGATGTAAGTTTGCTGCAGTGTCCGAGTCCTGTAGTGAGCGCAAATTGTTGCATTTTAACCTCTGAAAATTCTTTGTATTCACCAGTTATTATCAAGGTGTATATTATTCTGACAGATAATACTTACTATAACGGTGACTGCGTAGCATGAAAAGAACACAAATTCTCTACTAGAAAGATATTAATACTTTTAATATTCTGGCAAATACATTTTTTGCTCTGCATATTAGGCTAACTGTATTTTCTGTATTTAAACTATCAAACATCACTTGAGTATAAAGTCATCTCAGAACAAACAAGCTTGTTTGCTGTGGTACAAAGAAATACTTGGACAGTGTTTTTCTTGTATGTATATGCTGTGCAGTCTCTCAGGCCCACCACAGCAGTGCTGCCACTGCTGCCCAGCAAGGGGGCTATGAGATCCCAGCCCGCCTGCGCACACTTCACAACCTGGTCATTCAGTATGCCTCTCAGGGACGCTACGAGGTAGCTGTGCCCCTCTGTAAGCAGGTGAGTGCATTTGTGAACCAGCTTTCACCTGAGCACTTAGACCAGATGACAGTGTGTTATACCTAACATTTTTGTGTTATTGCAGGCTCTGGAGGACCTGGAGAAGTCCTCAGGCCACAACCATCCTGACGTGGCCACCATGCTCAACATACTGGCACTTGTGTACAGGTTAGTGTTACCATCACAAACTACAGCCAGATATTTGCCTCTGTGCTTTCAACTGCGTTTTATTGTGAGCCCAGACTCTTATTGACATCAGTTAGTAGTTTAGCAGATCTAAAACTAAGAAGATATGCCCTGTTAGCACTAAACATTACATTCAGTTTAATACAACAAGGTTCAGAAGTGGGAAAAGGGATAGAACTGTCTGGATATTTTGGCACATAGGAGCCTAAGCATGGTTGCTTTTAACAATATGATAACACAGCCAATACATTTATTAAAATGTGCTACATAAATATACAATGAACATAATACAAACATGTATTATATTTCTCCTTTCACCTCAGTTAATGTTGTTTCCAAAAAAGGGTAACTGTCAAACCTGGCAATGCAGCACGCATGTGGCATTGTTTACAACATGTCAACACCGGATTGGTTTGACCACGGTGCACGCTTGCAGGTTACAGTAGCTCCGCTAGCCAGCGTGAGATGCACAGGTTGTAAAATTGATCTGGAATTGATGAAATGGATTTTCTACAGACATGGAATTGATTCTCAGATTCAGAAATAGTGAAAGATTGCTTTTTGGCTTCAGCAGAAATATTGTTTAGACTTTGACAACAATGATGCAATTCTTAAACAAATAAAAAGATTAGAGTTGTCTGATTCAACAATAATGATGTGATGGAAGACATCGGAAAGGACATACATGACCGGTTGCTGGCTGATGTGTAAGGCCCCATGTTTCATTATTGCAGTGGATGAAAGCACAGATGTCACTGATGTTGCTCAGCTTTCTATCAGAGTGAGGTTCCCAAAAGAAAACTCTTTTCGTGCGTACTACTACTTCATGGCCAAACATGAGAAGAGGATATTCTGAATGCACTTTTTTTATTTTTTGAGGAAAAACACCTTAACTGGCAAACTTGCAAGTTTTGTTTGCCTCATGAATAAAAACTTATGAAATACCAAATTTCATCAGTATTCACTACATTATCCATCAGGAGGCACTCAAAGCTCAGAAACAATGAAATGTGATGCAAAGGGTTGTGCATGTAGTAAATTATGTTGTTTCAAGAACACTAAACCATGGACAGTTCAGACAGTTAATTGAAGACACAGAGTACAGCAATTTAGTGCTGCACAGTGAAGTAAGATGATTGTCCCATGGAAAGGTGGTGGAGCGGTTTCAGAGCCTCCTTCCCTCTTTTTTTCCTTCTTGGACTGCAAAGGGAAACACCAGGCAGAGTTAAAAGACGCACACTCGATCATGCAGCTGGCCCTCCTTACTGGCATTACCTGTTACCTGAACACTCACACTTGCAGCTCCAAGGGAGAGACAATCTTCCAAATGACATGCTGAAGGCAATTAGACCTGTTCAAAACAAAATAACTGTTCTGTGGATACCCGATAGAGAACTCATCCACTTCCCAAAACTCAGAGCAACAACCACTAGACTTTACACTGCAGCAGCACTTCAGCTACAGATGATTTGTTGAAGTTTTTGAGGAGTTGAAGGGTAAGTTTGAATCCAGATTCAGTGATGTGAATGAACATAAGGTGATTTTCATTTTTATTGAAAACTCCTTCCATGTGCGAGTCTCCTTTCTTACTGCAACCATCACACAGCTTTGCCCTGATAATCTTGCTGCTCTGCAAAGTGAAATAATTCAGCTGCAAACAAATTAAATTCTCCAAGTTGAACTCAGAGCAGGTTTTGGCCACAGAATTTGGTTTCTAAAGCAGACTTTCCCACTTTGAGACCACTTGTACAGAAAGTGTTGTCTTTCTTCATGAGCACATACACCTGTGAGTTAATATATTTAACCATGAACACTATCAAGAGGAAACAGAAACTGGCTGACCCTTGCTCATCTTGAATGCCCCACTGTCATTGCAACAACAAACTATAAATACAACATGAAGAAAGTCCAGGAAATGCATGCCAACTTCCGCTCATCCCAGTATTAAGGTAAATATGGTTTAATTGAAAGTGTATTGGCTGTGTTGTTTCTTTTTGATGGGATGACCAATTTATATGTAGAAATACTTATCTGTGTGGGTGACAAAGTATATTGTCGTAAAGTGGCTCTCCCCTTGACTTTGTTCTGCTAATGTGGCTCTTATGAAAAAAATAGTGAGGATAACTGCTGTAGTTAGATAGATGCAGAAGTAGACTGATGTGTGTGGCGTCGTCTTTTCAATTAATATATAGGTGCTACATTACCTGGCGCTGGCTCCAACAGTTTTTCTTCCAGAACATTCATGAAGACTTATTTCTCCATGATGTGAAAGTTCAAGAACTGTTATGATGTCTGACCTTTCTCTAACATGAAGAGGAACAGTGGCAAGTATTTATGAGCTGATGTGTATTTCTACAGAGACCAAAATAAATACAAGGAAGCAGCAAACCTGCTGAATGATGCGTTGGCCATCCGTGAGAAAACTCTAGGAATGGACCATCCTGCCGTAGGTGCCTCACCCCATAACACTTACTCAGTTTTAACACACAACATAGTGAACATTTTTATGATATACAGTTGTGTTCATAATAATAGCAGTGTGTTTAAAAAAAAGTGAGTAAAGCTCGAAAATCATATTATTGGCTTTTATTTTCATGCATGCAAAAGCATTGGGAACACTGCACATTCCAAAAATGGCAGTGTCTTCATTTTTTTTTACAAACTCAGACCTATGCTGTATAAACTGAAAAATGTTTTAGATTTAGCTTTCCTGTGAATCACTGAACTAATATTTCATTGTATAACTACCACTTTTGAGAAGCTCACACATCTGTGTTGCATGGAGTCGACAGCTTTTAGCTCCTGTGAACTGTGGCTTGAATTTCATGTAAATATTAGTTCAGTGATACACAGGAAAGCTGTATCCAAAGCATTTTTCAATTTATACAGTAAATGTTTAAGTTTGTAAAGAAAAATGCACACTATTTTTTGAACAGCCTAATATTCCCTTTTTCTACACTTTATGTAAAGGAAAAACAAATTTGATCATTTCTTTGTTCATGTTTTGATTTAGAAAAGAATGTGCAGTGTTTCCAATGTTTTTGTGTGTATGAAAGCTATTATAAGGATTTTGAGCTTTACTCACTGTACACTCACATAATATGTTGACACAAACATAACACATATGTAAAGAAATGTGATTGTTTTGATATTCTTCTGTGTATCTAGGTGGCAGCCACACTCAACAACTTGGCTGTGCTCTATGGAAAAAGAGGCAAATATAAAGATGCTGAGCCTCTGTGTAAAAGAGCTCTAGAGATCAGAGAAAAGGTAACCAAGCTTTTACATAGCGTGAAAGCATAGTATACTACTTAAAAAAAGGTTAATCTGGATTATCTGTGTCCATGTTGACTGCTTAATAGTTAACTCAAAAACAAACCAGTGAAAGCTCTATCATTGGTCTTATCAGTGTCCAACAACAGTCACTCATGTTACATAGTAAATGTATAGTATGGGAATGTAATCCTCGGGGTGCTGTGTGACTCCTCAGGTGTTGGGGACAGACCACCCAGATGTGGCCAAGCAGCTCAACAACCTGGCCCTGCTGTGTCAGAACCAGGGCAAGTACCAAGAGGTGGAACAGTACTATGAGCGCGCCCTGCACATCTATCAGAGCAAACTTGGCCCGGACGATGCTAATGTGGCCAAGACCAAGAACAACCTGGTCAGTTTGTTATGCCTGCAGTGTTAATTGCCTCCATAAGCTCACTGTCACAGTACAGTTTGTTCATGTTACATATACAGTAAAGTGTTCCCACTCTTTAATTACTATACACCCAACTTTTTTTTTTTTTTACCAATGTGGCTCTTATACATGCTTCTAGCATTGCTGTTTGATGACAGACCAGGTTTAATAGTGCTCATTTTCCGTAGGCATCTTGCTACTTAAAGCAGGGTAAATACAGACAAGCTGAGGCCCTCTACAAAGAGATCCTGACCAGGGCTCATGAAAAGGAGTTTGGCTCTGTGGAAGGTACTTTTACAGGAGCTCATATTTCTGGGATGAGTTTCATCTTTGCATTGCACTATTTTTCCTTCAGCCACAAACTGGTAGATACCCTTGCTGTAGTCTTAATGTTGCTTTTTTGTTTCTGTCTTAATTTCACTGATTGTAAATAGCTTGGATCCATTTAAAGATCATGTTCCTCTCTGTTAGCACAACACATTTCTTAAATCTTATGCTTTTACACATTTTATTGGGTTAGACACACATTTTAGTTAAAGACAGTATAAAAATGTAAAAAATGTAAATAAACTGCCAACAGAAACGCCATGGCCAGGAAAAACAGGACTATTTGATTATGACCCTCAGGTGAAGGCCATCCCAGCTGGTCCGAGGCAGGGGAAGGGGCATCTGTACCTGATGGACTTAGGCGCAGTGGCTCTTTCACCAAACTCAGGGAATCCATTCGGCGCAGCAGTGAGAAACTGGTCCGCAAGCTCAAAGGAGTCGGTATGGAAGAAACTCACCCAAGGAATGTTGGGTAATGCCTTATTCTATTGTCAGAGTGTAGTATAGTATAGTCTTATGTCCATGGTTAAATTCATAGGACACTCTTACATTTAAATATAGCTTTTGTTTTGAGGTTAGATAACGTGCCACTCAAGAGTTAATGTAGTGCACTGTTTCTATGAAAGTGGCCTGTTCACCATATTTCATCTTAAGGCACCATTACAAGGACATGCTGGCTCCATACACATTAATATTTACACATACAGATAACATACACATAAATATTTGATGTAAAATAAATTTACAGTGTTGCTTTAATAAGAATGATACATTTTTACAAGTATTATGCTCAGATCTTTGTTCATCAGCTGCATTTAGGGTTTGTACACTGTTTTACGATAGAGGTGGAGCAGAAGCAGTTTTGTGACTGTCCTCATTGGGAGACTTAATTAAATATGCAGCATGATTTATATACTGTTTGCTTTTTGCATAATGAGCTATTAATGTCCAGCTTTCATGCTAAAAAAAGGTCAACCATTTGTGCCTGACTAAATAAAAACAATAGAGCACAAGCAACATTACATGTATGGAACAATACAAAAGTGCATTATTTACATACCAACCACTTTATTTGGAAAAACACAAACTTTAGAAAAGCTTAAAGTAACAGTATCGCACAAAAAAACTCTTCAACCCCTTGAAGGTAACAAATACGCCATGTTTTAGTTACATTTTAAATTTTCTCATGTGAGGTGTTTGTTATGAGCGCTGCGTCTTAAGGACTATGGAGTCTCAAATGAGCTCAAGACCATGCACCATCCTCAGATAACTGCCAAATGACCCACTTCCTGCCATAACAATGCCTCACTCTAAATAGTGCAGACTAGTAAATCTGGAGCTCAAGTAATGAAACTGTATTATGTGCATTTATTGGTAATGCTGCTGTGTGAAAAGAACTGGTTAAACTGCCGGCATCTGTGTACAGGATGAAGAGGGCCAACTCTCTCAATGTGCTGAATGTTGCAGCCAGAGAAGATCAGGATGGTGACCAGGTAAGAGCCATGCCAGGGAGTGCCTGCTTCCACAAAGCTTTCATGATGCACATAATAAGATTTTCTGTGTTTGTTGCTTAATTTGCTTCATGAAATAGGCAATGTATGATTAAGGTAAATGTGTTTTCTTTTGTGTGCAAAGCATTTGACAGAACTGCGAGGTCTGAGCTCCAGCACACAAAGTCTGACCAGACGTGGCTCCTATGGTGGGACCAGTTAATACATTTATACACTAAACAGTGCATGCACCTCTTTACTGTAGAGCAGATCTGCTTGTTACCAGTGGGACCAGAGTAGACCATATGACATGACCACAGTAACTTTGGTTTGTGTGTCACAGTATATTACTCTAAAGACATCAACATATCTTTGCACTAAGCCCTATTCTCCCTGCCTACTTAATGTTTAAAACCTAAACATTCCTTTAAAAAAAAGGGGAAACATTTCAGTTTCATGATAAAATGAACAAATGCCCCAATGTTTCTCATGTTAGATAAAACAGCCAGTTTTACTTTTTATTTTTGAGATGTAAAGGGATTATTTGTTTTGCACATTGACTTAAACATTGTACATGTTACATTAATTTGTATCAGTTTTATCAACGTTTGACTTTTTGTCGTGTAAGTTATTCTTTTAAATCTGTTTTTGTTCTGTGTTCTGAAGACAATGACCTACCTTCACTGAATTTATTGTGTGGACTTCAATATTGAAATCAGGCATTCATACTGTGGATGAGCCATACCTCTATGGTACTCAGACCATGTAATAATAATAATGTAAACATACAGAAAAGAAGGCTAAATGTTTTTATTAAATTTGTTTTCGGCCCCTGAAGTGTGGTATGCTCTGGTTTACACAGCAGTGCTTTACTGTGTTAAAGAAATGCTGGACTTTCATTGAGCCTATATTTGTGAAAAGGGATAAAATCATAGGAGGCTAGAATCAACACAATAGTGTTAGATGTTTAATGAAGCATTTTAATGTGTGCAACAGATGTACAACTGATAGACTGGCCTTTATGCTGTGTTTAGTTGTGTGGAAAATATATTTTTTTTTTGTAAGACTGAGTCTTAAAATAAAGCATACTAGATTTATTATGTCATACACTTTTTTGCTTGTACATCCTGGTTCTCTTGTACAATTCAAGTGTAAAATTAAACTCACAAAACAGAAACTTTATATAATAATGTCTTCCAATTTCAGCCAAAAATACTACTACAATATAAAAGTGGCTATTAACAACAGAAGAGTGAACAGTCTGTCAGACCTTTTGGAACTAAAGTTGCATACAGAAAAACAGTGACCCAATGAAATGAAATTGCTTTTCTTGAAACATTGTGCATTTGTGCATACTTGATGTATGAACAAGATGAGCTAGTTTTGAAGGCTCTCAACTCAGACTTTGTTGGTTTGATATGTGTGATCCTTATCTCTCAGGACAAGTACAGGACAGTCAACTTTTATCTCCAAATAAAAATACTTTACTTCCCAAATACAATTGACAGCTTTTCACTGCTGTATTTGTTTAGTTGGCACACACTAAACTCAACACATATTACTTTGAAAGTCAAACAGTGTCTATTGTTGAAAGCTTTCCCTAATGCCATGCCAATGTTTAAGATTCTACCCTCTACTGGGAAATTTCAGGCCCCAAATTGAAAATGCCCTTACTTTTATTTGACTTTTTTTTGTTTGTTTTGGGTACAAAAACATGATGCAGGTAGTCTTTCAGTGTGACAACTGGTACAGTAGATCAGTTCTGGTGAGCCATCTGGGTGATCTTCTGCAGCATGTCCTCAGACTGCAGCTGCTCCAGGGTTAGCAGGGACAGACCCAACTGGTCCTCCTGCAGACACAGACAGAAAGCTCAAACCACACAACCATGAGCAATCTGAGGCCAGCCATATATGAAAATAAGCACGGCACAGAAATATACAAATTTTAGTTAAAGGTTTTGACAATTTTATTTAATATTTCTAAATTTCTAAATCTCTCTTAAATGTGCATGTTTCTCAGAAAATATTTCCCAAAATACTGGACCTGAGCTTAAAGGCCATTTTTCTAACTTGCACAATGATTAGTCGTTACAAACATGAGTAACTCAAGGACGAATGCGAAAAAATCCTCAAACATTAGCTAACATAAAGCACAAAGTGCAAATGTACTAACATCAGCCAACTATACTAAGATTATAGGTATTAGTGTTTAAGCTACCATGTTAGGTCAAGGTTTCTTGGTCATTGATCTGGTTTGGGCAGATATTATTGAACAGGTGTATTTTTTCGAACTAGAAGAAGTTTTATGTTTCTAAATACCAATGACTACAGCATTTGTCTTGCATTGATGTCTTTTGTCAAGTTTTAAACTGATGGAGATCAGTCTGGTAGCAAAATGTTTTTTCCCACATATACCCAAACCTGAAAATTGTTCAATCAAATTCTATACTGTTTTTACTGCACAAGGCCCATGTAATTATTTTTAAGTCATTTTCTAAGGCTTTGAAGACAAACCTGTCGGAAAGGTTGTGCCA
Source organism: Rhyacichthys aspro (assembly GCA_036850595.1). Classification (NCBI taxonomy): domain Eukaryota; kingdom Metazoa; phylum Chordata; class Actinopteri; order Gobiiformes; family Rhyacichthyidae; genus Rhyacichthys; species Rhyacichthys aspro. The sequence goes on from CM072160.1 coordinate 23,479,247, forward strand.
TCTGTCTGAGGAAGTGCTTGGATAGCTGAACAGTTTCATCCACTGTCAGGTTAAGGATGCCTTCATTGATGTGCTCCTGGATCCACCGTGGGAGCTTCCCTCGTTTGTCTGCTCGAGCGTACCGCTGTAGAAACAAGCAATAGGCGTTACAATTTACCATAAAACACAGTTGTGGCTGCTCTAAAGTGTTTCCCAGGTTACTTTAGGTTGCCCCTCATTGTCAGAATGAAGGTTGACAGATATAACCTGGGTTGACTGAATGTATTGATAAGCAGCTTTGTGACAACACAGAGGCCATTTGCGGTCATTTAAAACACTGTCATGAACTGCTGAGGACGCAAATAAGCTCGGGGTGACCTCAAAGCTGGGGGTTGCATCTGTGCTCTCTCATACAGTGTGACAAATTGAGGTTTTCATTTAGATTTAGAGGGTCAACAATTACCTATTACTAATTCTTTTGGCTTGTGTCTGTGCCTGTGTCACTCACATATGCAGTGGATCTGTTTATCTGAGAACCACCCCACATGATAGAGTCTTGCTGCTCTATTTGTGCAAGGAACAGGGGTTTGTGTTGTAGTATACTAAGATTGTAAATAAATGACAACTGTTGCTGATTTTCCAATGAAATGTTATCCCTAGCTCAAAGCCTTAAGCTCAAATCAATCGGTATTAAATAATAAATCTAACCACACCCGCATACCTTGTCTGCAAATATCATGAGTCCGTAGTCAGTCTTGCCTCTAATGGCTCTGCCCACACACTGTGCGGCATGTCTCATGGCGTCAAACGTCAGAAAATCATTCTCTCTGATCTGGAAGTGATCACGAAGGTATTCCAGACGGGCCTGAAATGTAGCTGAGTTAGTTGTAGGTTGGTATGTTTTTTTCAGGGAAATGGTGGTATTGGATAGACTCAGGAAGAGGGTTCAGACCTTTAGGATGCGGCTTTGTGTGTACACATAAGGGACTCCAAACATGATCACAGCGCGGCCAAAGTGGTGCACTGAACACAGGACACTAGAGTTAGTCAGCTAGATGGTGCTCAACACAAACTTGGACATATCCATTATTTTTAACTTGATTCACCAAAGTCAATTCCTTCCGACACCTTCCCCCTGGCCACAGACAGCAGGATGGCTCCTCTGCCGTTCTCACAGGCCTAAAAGGCACAGGGAGATTGCAGGTCATGTCTGGCTTATGTGCAGGACTAGATTGTGGTGGATAGGGTAAAGCAGTCTTACCTCCTGGTACTTCTCCAGGGCCATGCTGGTCTCTGCTGCATCCTGGGTTTCGATGAAGATTAGCTTGTTCCTCTGAATGTTTTCCAGGATGCCCTAAACACAAATACTGTACACGTCCTTTGATCAAATTATTACAAACAGAGCTTTCACTTCTGCCATTGCCAAACAGTAGTTATTATAATTTATCTTCTGGCTAATTCAATCAATTCAGTTATTTATTTACATAGCCCAGTATAACAACAATTGCCTCAAAGGGACACAAAAGGTTAAATGCTTAAGCAATCTAGCCTTCCTTGTTTTGCATTAGTATAGGGTATCATTTGCCTTGCAATCTGGACCCATTCACTTCCTTAGGTAAGTGGACCTGGAAAATTTAAACTGTTTCCACCAAAATCAATCCTGCTTGACCAATCATAACTGTTTATTGAAAATAAGGCAGGGTTTCTGTCATACTTCTTTGTGTTTTTCAAATTGCGTCAGTACCAATTTTTTTGGTGTATCTACTGCCTCTGAATTCTGGTTGTATGTCTATCAAATTCAGAGGTAGTTTAATCTGGACTGTAATCTGGAATGTAATAATAGACACTACCAGACATTTTTGAACAAATCCCGGCCACGTCAGACATCACAACACCCTGCACGTAGATGGCACCAAACTACAAAACACAGTAATAAAGACAACTAACTCACATTGTCATGATGAGTTTGGAGACATACCTGTTCATACCAAGAGGCCACAATGTTCTCCATGTAAACATAGCTGGTGAAGAAGGCCACAATGCCATCTGGAACAATGGCAGACATCTCCAGGAGCAGGTTGCCATAGTTACGGATAACGGCTGCAAAAGTATATATACAGTTATGTTCATAATAATTGTTTAAAGAAAGTGATTAAAGCTCAAAATCCTTATAATTAGCTTTTATTTTCATACATGCAAAAGCATTGGGAACACTGCACATTCTGTTCAAAATCAAAACATGATCAAAAAAATGATCAAATTTGTTATTCCTTGATAGAGTGGAAAATTAAATATTAGGCTGTTTAAAAAAAATTGCAGCGTCCTCATTTTTCTTTACAAACTAAAACATTTACTGTTTAAACTGAAAAGTGCCTTAGATTTAGCTTTCGTGTGAATCACTGAACTAATATTTCATGGTATAACCACTGATTTTGAGAAGCTGACACATCTGAGTAGCATGGAGTCAACCAGCTTCTGGCTCCTCCTCTGCATTTCTTGGTTTTGCCTCAGAAACAGCATTTATGATGCCACCCCACAAGTTTTATATTGAAATAAGGTCTGAGGATTTTTTTCTTCAGCATAAGGCAACGTGACTTCTTCAAGTATTTTGATGTATTCAAACTGATCGATGATCCCTGGTGTGCAATAAATTTACCCAACAACAAAGTATGAGAAACATCTCCATATCATGATGATGGCACCACAATGAATTCAGGCTTGAATTAAGCTTGAATTCTGTTCGACAGTTTGTCAGATGACCCATAAAACACAAAATTCAAGTCACAGTTCACTGTGAGGACACTGAAGCATGGTGGCACACGCATCATGATATAGGGATGCTTCTCATACTTAAGTGTTGGGTCCATTTTTCGCACACCATGGATAAAATGTGTGTTTAAACAAGGCAGTGATCCCAAACACACCAGTAAGTGAGCAGCATCTTGGTTCCAGACCGACAAGATTGACGTTATGAAGCGGCCAGCATGATCCACAGACCTGAATCTAAGCTAAGGATTTTAAGCTTTACTCACTTTTTTAAACACACTACTAGTATTATGAACATAACGGTAAGTACAGTGCCAAATGCAATAATAACAATAAATATAGCCACAAGCGGAAATGATCGCCTTTGCTACCAGGTGCTGGTGCCGAGGTTGAACCATGCCTGCCAAATGTTGGGAAGATGCAGGATGTACGTACATGGTATGGATATCCATGTATTTGGTGCTGGTGCCAAGTTTCAAGTGTATTGCTGTAAAGCTCAAAGGCTCACAAAACTGTTAGGTTGAAGAGCGAGTTAAGCAGTGAGTGTTTGACCTTTCTGGGGCACAAACTTACAAAGTTGTTCTTTTTCCAGGGAACATGTAAATGTTCTTACACACTTTTGTTCTTTAGCATATTTTGCATGTCCTTACCAATTATCACTCATTTATAATAAAGGAATTACTGGAATCCCATAGGGTGTCAATCTATAAAGATAAAATTAGGGTGTACAGGTGGATTTAGCTAATTTGGTGGACCACTACTTCAACACCATTGAAAATGGGGCATGTTTATAAAGTTCTCCTCCTTCCTTATGCTACATTGTGTGATCCTGGACATGTGTGCCAAATTGAATCTGCAAAAAAAAAGTACATTGTTGTCCCATGCTGTGTATCTTTTTCTATTCATTTTAATGAATTTTGAGGTGTTGCCATGACAACATGGTCAGAGATAGGATGGGGCACCAATAGAATTTTTTGTAAAAAGTGGATGTGTGTACCAAATTTGGTTTATTTTAACTAAATTCTTTGATTTTGTAACAGGACTTAATTTTTGTATATTAGTCATCACCACAGTAACACTGTAGAAAATTGGGCATAAAAAATTTTATATATATATATATATATATATATATATATATATATATATATATATATATTTTTTACAAAAGATTCCCACCCCTAATAATAATCATGGTTTTTTAATGCTGTACTGAGAGGAGAAAATAAGATGATCAAAAAACATTATATGCATGATTTTCCCTCACCAAAGTCTTCCCGTGTCTCAAACTTTGAGCTCAGTGCTACCTGGTCATTTCCTCTGCCAACAATCTAAACAGAAAATAGTGCAGAAATTAGTGTTTGAACAACCCTACTAAAATGTTTCTACATGCTTGTGTGTAATTATAATAATTCCATGATTTTGTGCATAAGTTAATTAATAATCTAAGCACAATCCTTTCAGGTTTTGTTCATATTCATTAAATATGAGCTTGTAAATGAATAAATACAATTTCAAGTATGCAAAATATATGATTACTGTCAAAAGGCATCTGCCCTTTACGTGGTTTGTGATGGTTTTCAAAGGACAACCATCCTTCCTGAGTAATAGCATGTCTGTAGCTGAGTATAGTCACCAACCAAAGGACAGAGGCAGGTTCGTGCTAACGTCATGGTGAAGGACGCCATGGTAACAGGCCGGAAATCCAGCATCCGTGGATAGATGTCCAGTGGTGACAGCGTCTGAGGAGGACATTTGTAAGGTCATGAGTGGACTGTTTACAAGGTCCATGTGAGGAAATAGATACAGATATTATTAAGATAATTAAAAAGCCATTAATATTGTGAATACTGAAGATTTTAAACATTAAAATTATGTATCCAATGGAACATTTTTTTAAATACATCCCTGAAGTTGGGCCTTTATACCATATACAATAAATATTAGTATTTTAAAATTAAAAAAATTAATGGATACTTTTTCAGGACTGCTTCAAAGATAAGACCAGTGGATTGGAATCTTTTTTTTACCCCTGAGGTTATGATAACCGACTGAAACCTCTGAAAAACAGGTTTGATGGCTATCGATGGGTCCATGCAGCTGCGAGAGACAAAAAAAAAAAAGAGTTCATTTGGCTTTGATGAGCCACAGATAAAATACAACAGAAAAGTCAACATGTGAACCTCACCTGAAATGCAACACTGGGTTGGCGATGGTTGGTGTTCTGTCTTCGAACGGCTCAATGATAATGGTAAAACCTTTAATTAGGTGTACAAAGGGTTTAACACTGGGCTTGCAGGGTATTGGCACAATGGTGGTAAATTTTACCTTGACTATAGGTGCTGACAAGGGTTGCAAAGTTTGAAATAAGTGTAACAGCTGAAAAATCTGCTATGTCTGCGATCTCCAGAGTCCGAAGCAAAGACTGTAACCGCTCTGCACAAAACCTGCAGAAACACATTTTTCAGGACAGTAATCTAGAGGGCAATATAAAACATAAAAAAATAAGTACCTAAAACAGAGACCAACCTCAGAGGCTTTCTGTCAATGCAGACTTTGTCATAGATGTCTTTTAGGAACTGAGGTGCGCTCTCTTGTACAACATGTTGAACCCTCAGGCGGGATTTTAGATACTCCATGAAACGCCTCAAGAAACCCACAAAGTGCTCTGCTGTGCGAATGGTCCCAGGAACTGCCTCTAAAACACACCACAAAAAAAACCACATGGTTTAAAAACCCATTTTAAGCTTAACAACTACATTTATTAGACGCACCTGTACAACTGCTTAATAGTATATAGTAATAGCTTAACAGCTTAACACGACAAGGTGCTTGTTGAGCGGCAAGTTTATATCCTCCATCAGAAAGGTAAAATGAGTGACTTATATACAGTAGGGCAGCACAATGTCAGGAAAACGTATCATATGCAACGACGTTGAATGTCTGATAGTTGGCTTTGGCAAAAGTTTCATATCAACATATCAAAAAATACAAGAGGCTGGACACTGGTTACATTAGTGCCACTCACATTTATATATGGTCACATCAGTTTTTGGACAATTATTTTGATGTTGATCATGGATCCATTCCTTCTGGACCCTTTACATAGGGCTCCACAATATAAATAAGTGACATGCAATATTACTTTTCAAAACTGCAATAATATTGATTATTGATATTTAATATTATATAACCTGTGATGTCTGAAATTCCATTTAGGCAGATTCATATTATATATATTCTTCCTTCCTTTCAATAGTGCCTTGTGTCTCAAACATGCCCAATTATTTTGACAACCAGTCACTGTGATGATAGACGGATATGTGGTGCATGTTCATATTGAAACAATACATTTAAAATGCAGGCCTAGTTTAAACTGTAACTATGTGATTGGGTGATTTTATAAAAGCATTAATAAGTTAAAAATGGGATGCAAAATTTTGTCCAGGATGTATTTTTCATTTGAAGACTTGTTTCAGTTTAAGTAACTGAATGCAACATCAAAACTAACACAGCCTTCTGATTTGCACCTTGCAGAATTTCATCTGGCAGCACCGGGTTTGCCAGGTAGACGTCCGTTTCCCTGGCAACATTCGCCTCCTTCAGTCCCTCTACCAGTCGCCTGTATTCTTCCTTGAGTTTTGCAGCATCTGTCTCCTTTATCCTGACACAAACAGAACTGACTGATGTGAAGGCAAGAACATTAATGATCATCAGTATCTTTAATAAGCCTTACTTCTGTAAAGTGTTCTGCAGTGTGTCCACATTGTTTTGGCAGCGATCTAGAGTTCGTCTTGTGATGTTCACACTCATCGAGTCAATACACACATTGTCTGAAGTCACAAGAAAAACATCAAATGAGACGTTAAAATGACAGTAATAATCAGAAAGTATCTAACTACTGTATTTTCTCACCTATATTGTGAGCTTCATCAAACACCACCACTGATTTCTTGGCCAGCTCTTTGGACACCAGGTCTGCTATCTTGGGGTCCAGCAGATAGTGGTAGCTGTATACCACAATGTTGGCATGCAGGATCTCATCAAAGAAAAAGAAAATTAACACAAGGCTGGGTGCTGTTGAGTAAAAAAAATACATTGGAAACAAAAAGCCAAAGTTTAGGGATATTTTAGGGACGTCTCTATCACTTATGAAAACCACAGCCTGTACTTTTTCCAGGAGGTGGGCAAAAAATATGGAACAACCAGCTAGTGTGTTTATGACTCTAGCCCAGGTGCCAGCAACCTGTTGCTCCAGAGCTCCACGTGATTCTATCAGGTTTATATTTTGTGTGTTGAAATGTGACTCTTAATTTCTGTATACATACTGCGTAGCGGGCCAGATAATAAGGACACCAGCCTTTCCTCCTGCCAAAGTCCTTCAGGTCATCCAGGTTATAGATGCCTGCAGGCAGAGGCACCTGACGACCGACAGTGTCAAATTCCTGCAGACAGAAAAAGTTATGGTTGTCCAGAGCCCAGCTGGCATTTATAGGTAAAATGACCATGGACATATTTAATGTAGATCTTAAAATTATCAGAAGTACAGTCTGCCTCCTAGTGGCTGGTACCTCATAGAAGCGGCACATGGGCAGGTTGGGGTTGCTGTGGCGTTGGGCTCGAATGTATGAGGCTGTCATACTGTGACACTTCCCATCGACCTCTTTGCCAAAGCGCAGAGAGCTGACCTGGCAGACACAGAAAAGCCTGGTTACACTCTAACTCATGCTGGGGCAGTTACAACACACCTGACTCACCTCAGGGTGAATGCACAGGTTCTTCCTGGAGGATAGCGCCAGTGCCAGGAAGTTATTGGTCTCTCCTGTTTCTTTGGAATAAAACTCCACCAGCTTCCTCAACTCCTCTACAACCTGCTCAGATAATTAAACATACAATATTAAATATACATCTCATGTTTACATAATGCAAAAAGCAAAAATACAACAGTTGACCAGTCCTCTTCTTATTCACTAACTTTTTCAATCTCAGGAACTGTTCTGGAGCAGTAGATGAGCTTGGTCACTTCTAGAGGAAACACCTGTCAAGGACCACAGTAACACTTTATTAATGACTGCTTTATAAATCTTCTTGAGGAAAGACTTTTAGAAGGGTGTTAATGCCTTGTCTTTCAGTAAAAAGAAGTCAGAGTGGGGTTGAATCTCTCAAATTGGAGGGTTAGCACTGACTCACCCTTTGGTAGGCCACAATTAGAGACAATAAGCAGATGGTCTTTCCAGTTCCTGACGGCATCTCCAGGACGCCATGTCCCTGAATGAAGCACAACAGTAACTTTGCTAAAAGCACTCTAAGGTAACAGATATTTGCAGGTGCCATGCTGCACACGCACACTGCACAGAAATAGAAGGTTATGGTTTACAGAAGCGTTTGCCTCCTTTAGTTCTTGAGTCGTTGTTCATTTTAAAAAGTTAGGGTAGGAAGCACATGCACTAACCTTAGCATCGAGGGTCCTCTTCAGCTCTAGCATGTAGGAGTACTGCTCCGGGTATATATAATCATAAGGGAAATACACTAACAAACCCTCGATGTTGAGCCTGGAATACAAACATATAATAACATAGCGCTGACAGACACGGATTTTCCAGCGGTGTAATAAAGTCATGCAACAAAATAATTAGATCAGCCTATAGTTTAGAACAAAACAGGCTAACTAACAGATGTTCAGTAAAAAATGCACAATAGTTGCTAACTAGCATCATTACACTCTACTCTGAAACAGTGATGGGAGAATGTGTTTCAGTAAATGATTATTCCAAACACTCACTTCATGTTGGGAAGATTGTAGTCGCAGCCTTTTCTGCTTATGACTACTTAAAGCGATTTTCAGGCGGGCATTTATAACTTCATTATGATAGACGGAGTGGCACTACTGAATGAGGCAAGGAAGTAGGTGGTATCCTTTTCTTCGTTTGTGCTGTGGTATCTCATTACCGCCCCCTATCTTCATGAAAGATATCAGTGAAGATGGCTTGACGCTTCAGCAGCATCTGTAGAGAGAGGTACGGAAAAAGAATCCCATACACTTGTAAAGTGATGACAAAATAAATTTAGCTACTCTACAAAACAAATTAGACGAAATATTCAAAAATAGGGGAGAAGGAGCCTTTGTCAGATCGAGATTAAAGTGGTTGGAAGAAGGTGAGAGTAACTCCTATTTTTTTAAATTAGAAAAGCATCGTGCTAAATCCAATACACTTCAACAGTTTAATATCGAAGGGCAAGTATCCTATGATCCAAAAACTAATGCAAACTTGTCTGCTCTTTTTACAGTAAACTTTATGCTCTCCGTTATTCAAATGAAAACTCTGAAGTCTTTTTGAACTCCATTAATACACAACAAATACTTGATTCTGAACGTGAGATTTGCAATTCTCCTCTTTCAGTTAATGAAATACTTTTATCCATAAATTATTTAAAAAATAATAAATCCCCTGGGTCAGATGGGTTAACATTTGTGAAAGGGTGAAGTAGGAAGTAGTAAGTTGGTGGGAGGGGCTAAGGTTTTAAATTTCAGAGGGAGGCAAATCTGGGCCTTTCACTAGACACCCTACCTGTGAGCAGAGGGCTGCAAAGCTTAAAGGCTAAATCTGGGTTTGGGTGAAGACTGACAAGGAAAGAAGGCCCCAGTGACAGCATATGCCGGTTTCCAGTCCTGGGAAAGTGTTTATCCCTCCTTTCTTGACTAAAGGTAAGTTTAATGGCAAAGTGATGGCCGAATACAATAATCATAACAAATCACTAATCACTTCACATTCATGTAGGTCTCAATCACCTGCTGGCCTCCATTTTGGGAAGTGTGTGTCTGGTTCTATCTGAATGAAGTTGCCATCTTAATGTAACTGAGCAGCCATCCACTGTTTTTTTTCCCTTGGTTAAAAAATACATTTATTGTTTGGGCCTGTACTAAACTCACTGGTCTGTGTTAAGTTGGATTGAGTTAAGGGTTTAATTTGCATGGTTTGTTTGCTTTTTATTTATGTTGATTTTGTTTGCTTTGATTTATCTATTTTGAATATATTGTTTGATTACTATTTGCACAGCTCTTACCCAGTCAGTGTTTACCACAGTCCTGTTTTAAACGCAGCCCAGCAATGACATGAATTGGTATTTTAATATACAAATGAATGAACAATGAAATAAGCTTTTACTATTTTTTTTATGAAATAAAATGTTAATATTTTTATAAATATTTGACAGTCTCGTTGAGATTTTATCAGTCACTTGGTCACACATTGTATAAACAATTTAGTGACCAACTTGCTCCTTTTCTAGTCAAAGTATTTTTAGAGAGCATTGAAAAAGGCACTCTACCCCCTCCTTTAAATCAAGGAGTTATTACTGTTATACGTAAGTCCAAAAAAGACTATTCATTGATAATTGGCGTCCTATTTGTCTTTTAAATAATGATTACAAAATCTTAGCATCAGTATTTGCAAAAAGGCTTAAATCCGTCCTAAATACAGTTATTGGAGAGACACAATCTGGATTTATGCAAAATAGACACATTTCAAATAATATACGCCTTGTTCTTGATATTCTGGACTATTCAGAATTAATTACTCTTCTTAGACTTTTACAAGGCGTTTAATTCCGTTGATCACAATTTTATCTTCAGCTGTCTTCATAAATTCGGCTTTGGTTCTTTCTTCTGCAATACAATTAAAACATTACATAGTAACTCTAATTGTTCTGTCAAATTAAAAAAATGGCACCTCCCCTAGATTTAATCTTAAACGAGGAATTAAGGAGGGCTGCCCAATTTCTCCTTATTTCAAAGAACAACTCAGAAAGATGCTCATTAAATTTTCCACCCTTAACTGATAAAACCAAAACACGCCTTAATCTATGGCTTCAAAGAGACCTAAGTTTTAGAGGAAGGGTATTGTTATCCAAAGTGGAGGGGATATCACGGCTTACTTATTCTGCGCTCTCCTTGCCTGTAGACAATCAAACTCTTAAATCTATTGACCAAATATTGTTCAATTTCATATGGAAAAATCGTACACATTATTTAAGAAAATCAGTGGTAATGGAGGATTAAATTTTCTTGATTTCACAACTCTAAATAATACATTTAAAGTAAACTGGTTAAAGTCGTATCTAAAAAAATCCATCTTCCATTTGGAATATTTTCCCAAAGTACATCTTGTCAAGCTTAGGTGGGCTCAATTCCTCCTTCTCTGTAATTACAACTCAAAACTCTCTGCATTTCACAAACAAGCACTTCTTTCATGGGCACTTATATATAAACATTATTTTTCTCCTCATGGTTTCTTTATCTGGAATAATAAATATATCCTTTATGAAAACAAGTCACTATTTTACCCCAACTGGTTCAACAATAAAATCCTTCTGGTGGGTCAACTATTTTACAAAAATGGATGTCTACTAAGTCATAATGAGTTCAATATAAAATATAACCTTGATGTAACTCCTAAAGAGTATGATATTGTGTTTGACGCTTTAACTAATGAAATATGTGAACTCTTTAGAAATACTGTTGTTGATGAAGATAGGTCCTTGTTAAATGTACCACCGCTGGTAAAACTTGTTTTTCTTCAACTCGTTAGAACAACAAATTTATCCGTGCCCTGTTTCAACAAGATATTATTTCTGTACCTTCTGCTGTTTTCTATTGGAAAAACTTTGTCCCTGATTCACTATGGAAAAAGGTCTGGAAATTTCATCAGAAACTTTTGATGAATAACAAAATGAGAGACGTTTCCTTTAAACTATTACACAGAATCTATCCTACTAATCAATACATGATTAAATATATTAAAACAATAGACCCCAACTGTAAATTTTGCAAAGAACATCCAGAAACGATCAGTCATTTATTTTGGAATTGTCCTATCACAAAGAAATTTTGGAAGGAATGTAACAACTATATAATTTATCATATTGATACTAAATTTTCACTAAGGTATGAACATATTATTTTTGGTTTTCATGGAAACAGTGTTTCACTAATGGCTAAGATACTCAAACATAACATGGTTCTCAAATACAAAACTTTATTAACAGATACATATGCTGTGTTTTCCATTTTACCATACACACTTATTTCACTTAAAAAGTCCATCTAACAAGTACAAAAAACTACTGTATTTCTTACAAGAACAAAACGTTTGTCCCTTTGTATGTAACTACAACAAGGTCTGCAGACATCAACTGTGGCAGTAAGGCTGGTCAATTGCTGCTGTGTTAGTGGGCATGCAGTTGGAGGTACATTCACTTAATTTCGCTCATCTGTCTCACTGGCTTTGTGAAAATCAAACCTTAACTACAATAAATTAATAAATAAACAGACCTATTGGTGGCAGTTATTGTAGCATTATTTTCAATATAAGCTGAAAACTTTGACTTGTTCCTGTACTTTACTCTTTGGGGTTACATACAGTCACAGTTGCTATAATGCAGGTCTAAAAATATACTCTTTTTACAATAGTGTAATGCAACACTTACCAGCTGGCCGGTGTTCATGCAATGGTGTCTTCTTATTCTCTGGTATTTAAAATGAAACATAAAATGAAATGAAATAAGGCTAAAATCTCTTATCTAGCTTGGTAGCTCTCAGGCACTCAAATAAATATTTCATTAGTTTAAGGCTTGACAACTTTTAGACTTCTTTTAGACTGAATGTTGTCAGGGAAGTCACACGAGAAAGACAGGCTGGAGACCTTCTGTATGTCTTAGGCAGGAAAGGTTTATTAACCATCAATACAGGACCTGGAGACAGGACACTCAACATAGTGTAGAACTGAATATACCAGTCTGTCTATGCTTCTGTGGACTAAGACTATAAAGTCTTAAATCAAGGGAATGGTGTTTACCTGATAGAGTCTAGACTTGGAGCTGAGTTATCTGTGCAACATTGGCCTTGACGTAGTGGGAAGGAGCTGACCAGACCAGTCTGTGACAACTTACATTGAGGCCATAAGTGAAGGAAGACTGAAATTCTCCATTAAAATGTCTCTCCATGCACTCTACTTTCCTCTTGACTACTGCTCTTTTTCTGTCATATTTATTACCCATCATAAGCACATGCCCTAACAACTCAGGTACATTACAGTTATTACATTTCCCAGTGTCATGCTTGCCTATTAGGTACAACGTTTTATTCAGCCCAGTGTGCCCTACTCATAGCCTTGCAGGGATATTTTTTTTCCTTTCTGCACCTACCCCCTTGGTGTGTTACCCCAACCTGGGGGTTTACACAATATTTCCTTCCATTGTTTCCTTTGTTCCACTGATCCGACCATATTCTAACTAACTAACTAACTAACTTAACTCCTAATTGTTGATTTAGCGTCTGATTTGACTGTAGACTAAGATATTTTGTGCCCTGAGAGCCTGTTTTGCATATTTGTCTGCTAGCTGATTCCCCACTGTTCCCATATGAGCTGGTACTCAAACAAAGCTAATATGGGCTACAATATTATTAATTTTGTGGACAATAATCATTAAATAAATAACTGAAAAGAGAGATCTCATTATGTTAATTATTTTTCTTGCATTCGTCAATCCCTAACAAAATAGTTAACTCTTTATTGTCCTTTGCCATGTAACGTCAGCTTCAATTCCTGAGTTCCACAGTTCCTTAGTCTTTTTATGCAGCTATATGCTCAGTCTTTGCGCACAACTTTTTTCCATCGAGCACCATGAGTTTAAGTTCAAAAGTGTATTCAAAGTTTATTGAGCTTTTAGGTTGAGTGCATGTGTCAGTCCAAATAAAATCACAAAGCCTGTTGTCACTGATTGCAGTTCATTCAGCTCCTCTTGTCCTTTCAGGTCAGGAGCTGATCTTGTTCCATGTCTGTATGTCACTGTGGATCCTGCTAAAGACAAAAAAAGTAAACAGGAATACAATAATGTATAGTATGAAGCCTATCTCAGCAGACTCCAGGTTCTCCAACACAGATCAGCCATACACTAAAAACATTTAATAACATTTAACATTTACATTTAAAAAAGGAACACATATCGCTGTTTGAGTGGCTGTTACATCATCAAACATCATACAAACATCATGTTGCGCCTTCCTCTCACTGATCTCCTTTTTGAAGATGAGCAACTACACCTGTCTTGCACCTGCACTGATGTAAAAGTAGAGAAACAAAGAGAGTACAGTGTAAAACAAATACACAGGAAACAGAACAGAAATCACTTCATGAACAACAATGCAAGCTCTGTTGAAGATCCTCAAATACTGTGGTTCTCCGTCAAGGGTCGCATACATAATGCTACCATTTCCTTTTCTCCTCACCTCAACAAGATTAAATTAACCAAAATCAAACAATATGAAGCAATATTAAGAGCCCTAGAACAAGACAAAATATGTTTGGGAATTCAAGAAATAGGGAAAAAATTATGGAGAACATTAAGTCCAAATTATTTATAATTCTTAGCGCCCAAGCAGAATTTGAGGTACACAGATCAAGGCAAAAGAATATTTTAATGGCACCAGAACCAGTCAACTCCTAGCCTTGAAACTGAAAGTGCAAAAAGCACAGCATTATTGAATTGGACAGAAACAAATGCAAACAATTTCTACATGATCTTTCACTTCCTTCCTTATCTCAGGATGAAACTGATACACTAAACAGTATAATCACTTAAGAAGAACTTTACAAAGCCTTAGCTGGGATGAAACAAGGCAAATCTCTGGGTTGGGATGGTATCCCCCCGGAATTTTGCCTTACCTTTTGGAATGAATTAGGACAGTTATTTTTGAAAACAATCCTGGTGTATGAGAGTATTTAGCCAATCGCATTGATACTTATATGACTAAACTTGTTAATTACAACTAAACTGTTTTTTATTAAACACCCGACTTTCCTACTAATTCACGCAGCTGCTGCTATCCCATTCTCATGCGCAGTACTATCTCTCGACGCTGAGAAAACATTTGATCAGTTAGAATGGGACTATCTGTGGATGGTCCAAGACAAATTCAAACTGGGTCACAATTACATCAAAATGATTTTATATAAAGATCCTTCTGCCTTAATAATTACTGGCAGTATTACTTCAACAGGTTCTCTATTTCGCGTGTCATGTCTTCAAGGATGCCCCCCTAAGTACTTTATTGTTTGCTCTGTCTCTGGAGCCATTAGCTCAAAAAAATTTGAAAACACCTTCAAATCTGCCCAATAACTTTTAACAATACTCAACACCACATTTATTACTGTACGTTGATAGAGCCTCATCCTCTATTACACACATTTTGGTCATTTTTAAAGAATTCGGTTCATACTTCATACAATATTATTACCATTAAATTCGTATACCATTTCTGTTTCCCTTCCTGAAATAATACTTGTCGAACAGTTTAGATATCTAGGAGTGGATATTTATCCTTCACTTAACAAAATTGTTTCCAAAAATTATGGTAGAATATTTAACCGTGTGACGTCAGATTTTGAAAGGTGGCCCTGTGTTTCTATAGTAAAAATGGATATATTACTACAAATAAACTTTTTTCCTTTACTTCCATTAGCTCAACCACTAAAGTACTGGGAATTCCTTCATTCCTGAATTTTAAAATTTATTTGGAAAGGGAAGCGACCACAAGTCGCAATGACTACTTTGCAGCGTCATAAATTATCAGGTGGTCTCTCTGTACATCATTTTAAATATTATTTCTGGTCATTTGTACTGCAACCTCTCTCTACATGGTTCAGTCCTAAAAATGAGACTTCATGGAAATGTATTGAAGAAGAATTAGTGAGACCTGATTTATACCTCTGTACCACTAAAATAAGCCAAGCTTTGCTATGGTCCACTTATTACTTGCCTTTTATCTGTTTGAAAAAAAGGTTGAAAAAGAATCTAAAACAACTAAAAAATAGTATCAAAACAGCCCAGTTTTTGGAAACTGCTCTCTTCTTTCAGGAACTTTACCCTTTTCCTCCCCTCAATGCGAGGGAAAGGGTAGTCAAGTTTTAGGGGATATGTTTAATAGAACTGGTCTGATTGCTTTTAATGACTTGCGTGTCACTTACAGCTTACCTGTCTCTTATTTTTTCTTATATCTCCAGTTGAGATTGTCCATGAAAACTTATGGGGTACCATGGGACCAACCTCTAACTACACATAAATTGTAGAAATTATTTAGTAGTAACAAAAAAAAAAGGGGAATCGTTTCACTGATTTATTTATCTTTGTCAGTCTCTAACTAAACCTCTAGATGTACAAAAACATTGGTCCAGAGACTTGAAGGTTTTCTTGGACGAAAACAACTGGCCACAATGCATGGAGGAAACCATTACTTTTTGGACTAAATCTTCAGCTGATATTGACAGCCTAACATGAAGCTGACCCGAAACTGTTGGTGCGCACTATAATCAAGTAATTATGTATAACTATATTCCAGGATAACACAAATATTATTTTAAATAAATTTGTATACACGATAATGAAAATGATTATGATAAATCTGAGATATATTTTGCAGGCCAAAATGAAAATGAAACTGTGTTCTTGCAGGGGGTGGGTTGGGATGGGTAGGTGTCACCATGAGCTCGGGGGTTATTTATATTATTTTATTATTGTTGTTTATATGGGGGATATATACATTTAAATATCCCCTATTTCTTTTCCTTTTGTTATAAAGGCTTTAAGTCCACCACGTCGTCATACATTCACTTTCACATCACTATCCGATTAATTGACAGATGAATTGGTTATCAAAATAATCGTTAGTTGCTGCACTAATCTAAACCAAAAGAAAAAAAAAAGATGCCAAGAACCAAAGGTTTAGTTGATGCAGCGTCAGATTGATGTGACTTTGCTCAAGGCTCATTGGTCCTCTTTGGTTTAGTGGTCTATAAACCAGAATAAAACCTGCTCCAGAGTAGGGTAGCTGTGTAGAGTCAGTTACCATGACAATGAAAACTGCTCAAAACCAAACCACCTTCTGGAGCCAGAAAACTCTGAACTCTGAACTCTGAACTGGATCAAAACCCAAACCGGCGTTGACCAAAAGGCCTTAGCAGTTGTTGCACCTCCTCTATACAATTCCTTTTTTAGTTGACATTACACATGTAGCGATAGCCCTTTTCGCACCTGTGGGCAGGCCAATCACGTGTTGATCTTAGCCCATAAGAATGATAAGTTTCTGCTGGACGGTCTCTCTCTTTACTCCACCCCTGGCTTCAGCCACACACCGTCATTGTGGTTGCAGTGATAAAGTTGTGGTGTGTGTAATATTGAAGTTTCTCTTAATTCGAAGCTACTGCACACATTTGCTTGTTGTTTGAGTTCATGGCAAGCTTGTGCCTCTATTCCAATCATTCAGTGTATCAGCATCAAGATAACAGGTTAATTGTTTGTAGCTTCACATGCCCTGCTGTAGGGAAGGTCGTGGTTTCATTAAGCCACTACAGCAGAGTAATGGTGCATTCATGCGGTTCTCGGGAAGTCGGAAAAATGTTTTTCTCAGTGGAAAAATGCACATGAACGCCTGCTCAAGTCGGAACAACTGCTTGGAAACTCAGGTGAGTCAGAGTTGCCTGAGGTTCCATGTTGATGTTATTTTAATCATAAACATGGCGGAGGAAAGCTAAAGATATTTTAGTAATATAAAGTAATTTAAAAATATTTCAGACAAAGTGTTTGGCACATTAATAACTTGACAATTGACAGTACTAGTTTTTTGTCCATATAAGCTTATTTAGACTATATACTATCAATATAGTTATTTACTTATTTAGTGAATTATTTACGTCAGTATATAGAGGTTGTTATATGTTGTTATATTCACTTCTTATATTTTGAATAGACTTCCTTTTCTTGAACTGCTGCTAATAGGCTAGTAATTGCTAGTTTGACTGTATTAACTAATTTAAAAATAATACAAAGCACATTTATGACTTAACGTCCATCTTCCTTGTTGTTATGGTTTAAAATTTTCTGACTTTCCGAAATGAAATCATGTGAACATACTGAAGTCGGAAGAACGACTTCCTAACTTGGATATTCCGAGTTCCCAAGGACCACATGAATGCACCATTACTGTGCTCCAACTATCGTGTGTGTCATGTTAGGTAAGTGTTAGATTGTAGTATTTCCGTTTTGTGTGGTGAGTGGTTGTAGTGTGGGACTAATGGACTGTTATTTTTAGCACCATGCTGCCATAAAACCATCAGAGTTTGGCTCTAAGTGAGACAACATGGACACTCAGGTGCTTCCTCTCAGCCTCCTCCTTTCTCTGTGCCCTCTTTTTCGCTTGATTCTCTTCCGTTGTTTCAAAGAAAGACAAAAAACCCTCGTCAGGTGTCCTTCACCAGGCCCTTTCTCCTTCAAATGATGTTTGTTAGGTTCCCCTGCTACATGTTTTCATTGCCTGGTAATTTAGTGCCTTTTTGATCATTATCCTTCTAAGCCAACCTGAGTTGGTTCTCTAGAATCACTTTCACAGATACACTGAGATCCGCATTGTGCACCAATCATAGCCATGGGATCTGATTGTGTGAACAAAATCCCCCTTACTTTCACACCTGGAGTCAATCCTTCAGAGACCCTAGTAACAAATCTAGGGTGCTCTCTTCTTTCAGTTGTCTCAATTTACATTGTATGCTCGTCAAGATAATTAAGCATCATCCCTCGCTTCTCAGTAAAGCCACCTGCACTACTCATGAGCTGTATGAACATTAACTTAGTTTTTTCTGCATGTGCAAACAACGACATGTCATTTTGGACAGGTGTTTATTTTGTAAAAGCAATAGGCTACCAAACAGGAAATAGCTCACTATTAATTGAGTCAGTCCCAGTAATGCAATGTACCACTACAACTGCTCTGCCCTTTGCATTGAACAGATGATTATTTAGGCATATAGTTAAATATACATTTGTTTGCCTTTACAGAAATTACAGTAACATCATTGACATTACACTCAATGATTGTATATAACATTTTATTCAAAGATACAAAGTATGTGCATCATAAATGACGTGAATGATAGAATAGCTTCAAGAATTCACCATGAAAACAGATTTAAAAAGACCAGCAAATAGTGCAGAAAGCAGAATATTTAGAACAAAAGCAAGTGTGAGCATGAAATTCGACATCTACATTTTCTTTCAAGTATGTCCTTGCTCTTGATGCAGGATTGATTTAAGTTATTCAGTAGCTATCATTTGTATAACTGCAATCAAAGGCATTCAGTTCAAGTGATATCAGGCTTAGGACTGAAACCTGCTTAAAACAGCAGTGGCCTTAGGAGCAGCTGCTAATTGCCTCCATTTTTTTCTCAGTTCAATACTGTATACATACTATATGCAGACATGTCAATTTATTTCCCTTTAACAAGGTCTAGCCTTTACTAAAATACGTCCCAAGTGAGTATTTGGGAACAGTCAATTATTTGGTCAGAATTTTAGTCATGTAGCAGACAATATCACAAGAAACAGCTGACTTAATGTCCAGTAAATGTCCACAGAAGATGTGTTTGCCATTGTCCCAAAGGCTGTGCACATATTGTTTATAATCAGTGTTCTACATTTTGGTTGATTTTGGGGATTGGCACTCTAAATGGGATTGCATTAAAGTTCATAAGTTAATTACGCTTACTGTTATGAGTTTTGAAAACACTACCTCATATTTAGTTCCTTGAATGATCAACCCATATTACACCCCAGGGTAAAACACCAGGACCGTTCGGAGAGCTGCCTCTGGACATCCTGTGAGAGCATGTGTGAATGAGGAACCTCATGGAGCTTTTACAAACAGAGTAGCGTCTGTCTGTTTCAGCCCCGGGGCTCACAGCCCACAGCGGTGCTCCACACTCTTATAGCGGTCCATGATGCTCAGCACATCGTCCAGGATCGAGGGCCCCAGATCCAGGTCCAGTCCTGCCATTATAGAGTCTGAGTGGGACACAGCAGGGGGCAATGTGAGGGCTGAGGGGTTCAAGGGGAAACAGGGAGATTCACTACGCTCACTCCTCAGGTCCTCATTGCTCAGACCGGCATCAGAATCCAGACTGAGGCCCCGCGGCACATCCAGGGGCCCACAGGTGTCCGAAAGAGAGTCCTCAGAAGAACCCTCAGAGAAGGAGCCGGAGGACGGGACCAGCCGGCGTATGGTGGGGGACAGGGAGATGTTGTGGACCCCCAGCGGGGGCTCACGGTGCTGGCTGGGAGCAAGTTGGCTGTGCAAGGGTTGGTCCTGGTGGTCCAGGTGCAGGCGGGGCGGTTTGGGAGGGGCCTGCTCCTGGGCCATAAACAGGGGTAGTGACGTGGTGGTCTTAAGCAGGCCAGGAGTCAACTGCTGGTAGTGGAAGCTGTTGTACGAGTCATCCTGCTTCTGTTTTGAGCTGAAGGCTTGGTCCTTGGGGTGGTCCATACTCTGGGAGCGCCCATGGCCGTTTTGGGCCCCGTTCAGCAATGGCAGCATGTCCATTTTGCCCTGAAGAAAGTCGACATCTCCAAACATGTCCGCCTCTCCCTGGGGCCCAACATGAGCACTGTGCCTCACGTCACCCAGAGGGGGGCTAATCATGTCCCCAGACAGGACGTCCCGAAGCTTCAGTCTCTTACCTTTCTTGTCAGTGGTTGTTTTCAGGTAGATGGGGGTCTTAGCTGGCATTTTCCTCTCAAAGCAGAGTTCTAGGCAGACTCTCTAGAGCTAGACAGTCCAGGAGTCTCCTCTCTCCAGTATGTAGGTCGGACTGAAGGGTTGTGGCTCACACTGTCATGTGACTCAGGGTAAGAGTGGGAGGCCCTGACCTCAGAGCTGCTCCCTGCTTCTGGCTCCCATCAACAGCACTGCACTATTTCACCCAAACCCTCTGCAAACCTATTCTGCAAACCTGTGAAAAGACACAAAATAACCTGGTCAGAGGCTGTGAGTTAGAAAGAAGAGGTTACAAAGAAGAAGACCAAAAAGAGAGGAGGAAAAAGTAGTCCAAAATGAACCATTTTTTATTGAAGTTTTTGTGTTTTTTGTTTGTTTGGGTTTTTTTTACAAAATAAGAAAATATGCAAAAGAGAACATAAAAAAACAAACAAAAAAAAAACCCTTCTAGCATCCCACCCCTGTCACCGCCAGAGCTGCACCCTCCGCCACCAATAGTGATAAAGGGCCCCCACACCTCATCAAACTGCCAGCACTGGAAAACAGAGACCTCATGATCCAGGAGTGGCAGAAAGGCCACAGGGTGCCTCCCTGACAGGCTCAGTCGTGACTGCTCCTCTATAGAGGTCATAGGCCTTGAGAGAGACCCTGTGTTCCACATCACCTTTCCAGATTCCACATATGTCCTCACAACAATGGAGCGCAACTGCCAGGGGCTCTATGACCAGGTCAAAGAGCATGGGGCTCAGGGGACACAATGTCTAAAGGTTTAGACAGTTGAGAATTATCACAGATCTTTGCATTGGGTTGGGAGTAGACTAATTTGATCCATGAGATGAAAGTCAGACCAAAACCAAATTTGTCCAGTACAGCGAATATGTAAGGACATCTGACCCGATCAGTAGCCATTTTCGTGTTGATGAAGACCAATGATATTAAAGAGACGCCAGATGTTGAAGTATGATTGTCAGCCTTTATAGATCCAGTCTGATCTTGATGGTTATGATGGTCGGGAGAATGTTATACACCCTCTGGGCCAGAACCTTTGCTAATATCTTAGCATCTGTTTTTAAGGGAGAATAAGGTCTTTATGAAGCACAATTACGCTTTTTTGTAATCTGTTATAGACCTCAGTAGGACTCAGGTAAAAGATCTGTTTTACAATATTCGTATGAAAATTGGCCTGGACATTTGTTTGACTGCATCAAACTGATGGCTGTATCTATTTTTGTCTGGAATACAGGCTCTTCTAGTCTCTTCAAATCTCTCTAAAATCTAATGTGAGTGTGGAGGGTTATCAAGAAAGTTAAGAGTTGCACTAGGGTCCGTGTGGGACCCAGAGGTGTAGAGCTGAGCATAGAAAATACTGAAGGCTTCATTTATTTTTGAAGGGTCAGCTGTGACAAGAACATTTCTCGACTGTATTTTGGAAATGGCCTGTTTTGCCTTAAGTTGATTGGTTTCATTTGTCCAACTTTTCCCCATAAGTATAAAACATGGCCTTCTTTTTAGAAGTATTTACTCATTGCGGTGGGTTGTGAGCAATTCAAACCTGGTCTTCAATTCTACACACTTCTTATACAAAGCACCAGCTCTCACTGATGCCAAAACCTGAAAGAAAGTCATACATAACAGAGGCTGACCTGCATGCTGTGTTGGGCTTACTGGAGAGCCAGTCTAAAACTGGATCCAGCCAGCAGTTAAGGTCACCTCTTAGTATAAGGGAATAAACATTTAGCTCTGATATTAGTGAAGACAAGCGTTTAAATGAGACACTGAATACTACCTTTTTCAATTAATAACAGTTTCTTGTGCGCCCAGTGAAGTGTATGTATGTAGTTTTGATCACAATGTGTCAAGGTTTAGGTCATACACGGCCCCTGAATACCCTCCCTAAAGATCTCCTCTGAATACATGGTTTGGGCACCGGCCCTTTAACTGAGTCCCTTTAACTATCAGTGGTGGGCTGTCAGGGCCAGCAAGGCCTTCTCTGCTGGCCTAAACATGCTCAGAAAAGTCAATTTATTTTATTTTCATAAATATGTAAACAAAATTATTCTCTATTCTCGAGTCTCTTTTTGTCACATTATATCCACAAGTTGAGTGGCTGAAAGACGGCAATTTGCAGAATATCGAACTAAACCCGGAGATCCAACAGCTATCGCTGTATTTTTAACCCATAATGGCTGAAGGAGGAGAAGAGATTGATCTGGTTGCAGATATACTTTCCACGCCATTTTCAAGACGGGTTTTTTCATTGAAAAGCTGGATATTGTGAGAAGAGGTCGGCCAACCCCTGTGCTAGCTAGACTGTCCCAGCAAGGAAAAGGGTTTGTCCGTCATTTCCAGACGAGCAACTATGAACGGTACCCGTGGCTCACAGCTTCTGAGAAACGCTGCAAATTGGTGGCATTTTGTTTGGCATCTTTAAATCGCCTTTTAATTTTTAATTTTTGACAGTATCTGTGAACTTAGTTTCCTACTGAAATTAAGTGTTGCTTGACTTGCCTGTATTGAGGTGATGTTGTAATGAGTAAGTGGGACGTCACTGAAGGCCTAAGTGTGAAATGCACGGCCCACCACTGATATATATGTATATAATTTTTTTGTCTATTGTAGTCACTAGGATTCTTATTAGGCCTGAGCCATAGCCAATGGCGAGGGCTCTATTGTAATCGCTCGAAATAACAAAAGTTATCCATAGTTTTTTTATATCTTATCAGGTTTGTGAGCTCATAAAAAGGAGGCCATTTTGGGAAAAATAAAATTCCCTGTAACTTTCACAAACATTGTTGGATCTAGTTGAACTTAATAAAGTGTTCGTGCACATTAATGATCTGAACACAATGATATGCAAATAATAGGGCTATCTTCAAAAATGTCTCTCCAGCGCCCCCTACAAATTTATAATGGGAACCAAATATGCAGTTTGTCATAGAGAGAGGAAATTTGGAACATACATCCTGCATGGGATGCTCAACAAAAAAGCCAATGACACCCCCTGCCTACAACTGTGTTGCCATGGGAATGTCTGAAATATTTGATGTAAATGAAAGGGAGGCGAGAATTGAACACTAATTTGACCTACTAAACGTAACTGAAACCGCACCAAACTTGACCCAAAATTCAAGACCACTGAGTAATAATTTTTTTTGCCACTGCCATTTAAACCCATTAAAAGGAGGCTCAACAACACACCCTGGAAAAGTGAAAATACATTACGCCAATGGGTGAAAGTACTTTTTTTGGCGTAGAGACATTTGGTACACACATTCTTCAAATCAAGAACAACAAAAAATATCAATATGGCTTTGCTCCCTGACAAACAGGAAGTCGGCCATCTTGGACTGAAGTCAGATTTCTTACTCCTCATATTTTAAAGGTCCCATATTATGCTAAATCGACTTTTCTGAGCTTTTAACCATGTTCTAACGTTGTTTCCACCTCAAACACATACCCAAAGTTGTGTTTTGTTTCATTCGCGCACGTTTGAGTAATTTATTTAGTTTGAGCTACAGTCCTTTCAATGAGCTGTTTCACGCAATGACGTCAATATGTGAAGTAAACCACTCCTCTCCAGGAAGTGCTCCTCCACACTCCTCCAGCCCCTCTCTCCTGCACTGTCAACAAGTGCCGTGCTCTGCAGCTCAGACGCACAAAGAAGCATCGCTGCTACTGTGTTAGCTTACTTACTGTCAGCAACATGCACACATGTATTACTGCATAGTTCTACATATTGCTAGGCTACTTTATTATAGTATCTTAGGAGTCTCCAGGCAGCATACATTCTCAACTTCAGTAGGCATTGTACGGCCATTTCCACATGTGCATCTATAAACAGAAGCAGTTAACATGCGCTATGCTACGGGCTACACCATAGAAACATACACAATAAATAGTTTCTCATTTACCAAGCAGAAACGTCTTGTAGAAGCCATCGAGGTTTTTGTTTTTGCTCATGTTCTTCGAACTCAGAGTCAGACTCTGGGTCGAAGATATACGACTCAGTTACTCTCAAAGCCATTGCTGAAAAAGTTATTACTACTATGTACCGTGTTTACTTCAGTCTGTTTCCAGCGGCAGCGCGTAGCTCTAGCGTGACGTCAGGCAAGAAGTGGGCGGAACCAACACGGAAGAGCTGAGCCTTAAAGTGACAGCGCCAAATCAGACCGTTCACTTTGGACTCATGATGAGCGCTCATTCAAACCGCTTGTATAAGATCGTTATTGTGTGTTTCATGTTGCAAAACGTGATATAGTAACCTAAATGTATCCAAAATACACTGTATAATGTTCAAAATAGTATAATATAGGACCTTTAACAAACCCGTCCTAGGGCGTTCGACAGAATGAGCTCAAATTTGCACAGAATCATCAACAGAAGTGGGACATTAAAAGTCATCCAAATTTTTAGTGGAAGTCTTACTGTTTTGGCATGGCACCGCTGCGAATTTTGTGTTTGTTTTGTGATTTACCAGCATCCCGTATCTTTCTCAAACATTATCGGATTGAGTTGGATCCAATGAAGCAGTTGTGCACAATGACACCCTGAACACACTGATATGCAAATATAATGGATACTTTTTTAAATAGCTCTCCAGTGCTCCCTACAAATTTTGAATGGAACTATGAAATGTAATTTGTGGTAGGTGAATGAAATTTGGGACACACATCCCTTATGGCCCCCTGAATATAAGAGCCACTAATGTTTTTTCCTTTGAGTGGAGTTTATGAGTACAAATTTGTGATCCACCCTGACACAAGTTTTTTTGACTCCAGTGCAGTTTTGTGGTACTACTTCTGAGCTCTGCTTTGTGGGCTCTGGTAACTCTTCACACAGCTGTTGGAATCATTTCTGTTGCTGTTACTGCTCACTCTCTGATGCCATGATGTTTAACTGCATCTTAGGGTTGGGCAATAAATCAAATTAATTTGATTAATTCGAGACAAAATAACAACAAAAACATCCAGAGAAACGCATTTCAAAAAAGTTATAAATTGCATTTTAATGAGTGAAATAAGTATTTGACGCCTTGACGTCGTATTTGGTGGCAAAAATGCTGTCTGCTGTTGTTTTTTGTTGGTGAAAAAAACCAAACATAACAAAACAAAAACATTAGAATTACCTTTTTAGGTCAGCAGCAAGACAAAAAATCGTCTGAATGAAAAAACAATTGATTTTTTTTTTCCTGTTCACATTGGGACATTGCAGCAGGGTCTGAAGTCATTCAGGCACAAGCATGCTTGGAAAAAATGAACCCTTTCATCTTAAGCATCTTTTAAAACTCATTTTAGTGTGGCTAAAAGAAGATTAAGAATAAATAACCCTTATTACTATTATTATCATACCACACCAAGTGGTACACCACACTGCTTTGCTAAAATGTACAGAATTTGTTCTACTTCTGCAGAAGCAGCAGTGCAAAGCCTCATGATAATCATTAATGTCATGTCCATTTGACATGGTCTCACTTTATTTTTATTAGGCACAGTTTTAAAGATTTCTGAAACTTGTGCATCCACCACCATGGATTTAATGGCAAGTAAACTTTAATTTGTTAACTCGCTGTTTGCAGCATTTGTCACATGGAAATCCTCGGTGGAGGAAAGCAACTAAATACTAGGGCTGTGCTTAAAAATCGGTACATTTAAAAACAAAACAAAACAATATAACATCTATAATCTGGCTTTTAATATCGATATTCCTACCACCCGTTAGGGGACAGTATAGCACCGCATTTTTGTTTTTTAACAGCGAGGGAACGCAAGTACCGTGTTGCCGAAAAAGCAACTAGCGACAAAGCGACTTTTCCTGGAGTTATTGGAGACTTTAGGAGACTCGTGTTTACTTCTCTCAATGAGCAGTGGGAATCAAACCCTGACGCCAAACGCCGGTTGAAGCCGTTTATTGGAGATTGCCAACTTACAAAGAAATGATCATTCTATAATTTTAATGGTAGGTTTATTTTAACAGTTAGAGACAGAATAACAACAAAAACATACAGAAAAACGCATTTCAAAAAAGTAATTAATTGATTTGAATTTTAAGGAGTGAAATAAGAATTTCACCCCTTTGCTAAACATGACGTAGTACCTGGTGCCAAACCCCTTGTAGGCAATCACAGAGGTCAGACGTTTCCTGTAGTAAACCAGGTTTTGTCCCACTTCTCTTTGCAGATCATCTCCAAGTCATTAAGGTTTTGAGGCTGATGTTCGCCAACTCAAACCTTCAGCTCCCTTCACAGATTTTCAGTGGGATTAAGGTCTGGAGACTGGCTAGGTCACTCCAGGACCTTAATGAGCTTCTTCTTGAGCCACTCCTTTGTTGCCTTGGCCACATGTTTTGTGTCATTGTCATGCTGGAATACCCATGCCCTTGCTGAGGGAAGGAGGTTCTCACCCAGATTTGACAGTACATGGCCCCAAGTTGACCTGTCTCTTTAGCAGCACCCAAAGCACAATGTTTCGACCTCCATGTTTGACGGTGGGGATGGTGTTTATGGGGTCATAGGCAGTATTCCTCCTCCTCCAAACACGTCGAGTTGAGTTGATGCCAAAGAGCTCAATTTGGTCTCATCCGACCACAACAAATTAACTCAGTTCTCCTCTGAATCATTAAGATGTTCACTGGAAAATTTCAAACAGGCCTGTACATGTGCTTTCTTGAGCAGGGGGACCTTGCGGGCGCTGCAGGGTTTGCAGTTGTTTTCTTGGTGACTCTGGTCCCAGCTGCCTTGAGATCATGAGTTGAGTAAATGGCGTTGAGCATTAATTATAAAGCAGTACATATCGTTATCATATCTTATCGAGCCATACTACACTGTATCAAGGTACATATTGTATCGTGAGCAATGTATCGTCATGCCCTAGATGATACCCAGCCATACCAAAAACATACAACAATAATCTAATGTTATCAGAGGAAACGGGTTTTAATAAAGCCAGTGTGGTCAAAATGAACAGGTTTAGTCATGTAAGAATTATAAAATATGTGCACCTATAATTACTGCACAATTTTTGATCTTTGTTTGGTTTGGATCTAATTGCTACTATTGGTAGATTTGCATCATTAATAAAGGAGCTGTGTTTCACTGAAGTCAGGATCATTTTTAAAATAGCTGTCCCAATTCATTTCAAAAAGTAAGGTCAAATTCCAGATTCCATCCCAACCTGGAGGTTTACTTTGTTTTGTCCCAGCTACGGCTTTGTAAAGTTCTTCTAAAGTGATTATACAGTGTAGTGTATGTATATTTAGTGTTTCTTCCTGAGATAAGAAAGGGAGTGAAAGACCATGTAGATGTTTGCATCTTTTTCTATCCAAATCAATAGTGGAAAAGTATAACAATTGTTTAAAGGAGCAAAATTCTTTATTAATATCATGTGGGTCTGGTACTTTGTCAGAGGTTTGGATTGTTGTAATGTTAGAGTGCACTGGAGTTGACTGGTTCTGGTGCCATGAAAATATTTTTCATTTTGCCTTATGCTTTTTTTCCCTATTTTTTAAATTACCAATCATATGTTGTCTTTGGTCTAGGACTTGTAATATTGCTTCATATTGTGTGTAGCTTTTGCCAAACACAGTTCATAGAAGAAAGGTTCATTCCAAGGAGTAAACCTGGATTTGACATTAGCCTGAAAAAACTGCATATTATGCCTTTAATACTCCTTCATAGATGAATGAGAACATTTTAATACAAAGTCATCAATTCAAACCAAAAATGCACTGAGCTTTTCTTTAGCATTAGTTGTTGCTCTAGATCATCTTAAAACTACAAAAAATACAAAGATTTGTATTAGTTTTAAGATTTCACTTAAAATGGTTATTATTAGTTAGACTAACACTAAACTTATGGCAGACTGGTCTCTTTGAGCTTAATATGTGAACAGTACAGACTTTGTCACTTATCTCCAAACACCCTTTTTTAGATTTTTAATCACCAAAATTAACATACATTAGGTTCAAATTATGTAATATATAAAATATGTTTGGTTTAAATGAACGTGAATGCCATGCCATGAGGTTATAACTTGCATCTTATCTTATCTTATCTTATCACGGTCCATCTGTTAGTGACCAGTGATCTAGTGGATCTAATGAGAATTCGTTAATGCTTATTCTAGCACACACCATCGAGTGATCCGATAAAGGTTTTGGAATATTATCAACTTCTGTTCAAATCAATCAGCTTCTGTGAAATAACAGATGTAGTAGCTAAAATATAGTCTATTCTAGAATAAGTTTTATACCTATCAGAAAAAAAGGTACACTCTTTCGAATTTGAATATAAAGAGCGATATAAATCATGTAATCTGTTATGACATTATTAAAGCCTCTATTGATAATTTTTGTGAATAGTGATTATGAGGTGCAGAGCTGTTAAGGGTTGTATTAAAAACAACATTCATATCAGCACCTGTAATAACTCCATGATCTTGCATACCTGGAGATTTAAAAAAAAAACAAACATCAAAGCAATTAGGGGCTGAGCAAATCAGTCAGGTATATACCCCCTTTTTTTTTTTTTATAAGAAAGGCTTAATGCTGTTAAATACAAAGACTTAAATGCAGCATTAGCCCAAGCGCACACATATTTCGGTTCTTTCTTGTGCATGTGAAACCCACCTGCAAAGGCTTAATCAAGCATGAGCATACTCTGATTTAGCCCCGCATGTAAATGTACTGATTGAGCTTTTAGATGTTTTGTCATTGTTGTTGCCAGTCTTCTTGAAACAAAATATGTTATTTTTGATGCCTAATGATAACCTGCCAGATAAAAATGCTACACAGAACCATCTGGGGGGGCTCCCATTGAAAGCATTTGCAAAAAGGGCAGGTACTTTCAATGCAATTGACTGGTCGGTGATTGGATTTACAACCGCAGTTTTATCCAATCATAGCAGCATCATGTTGTTTACATTTGTTGCGGTAAAACTGTCACTCTGCCACCTCACTGAAAATACCAGCCGATACAGCCAGAGTTCAGACCACGAATACTTTGCTTGGAGCAGTTCAAGATGGATTTTCGTGAGTTTGTAAACTCACAAATCTCCAGAGAATCCAGCTGCCACCTAATTTTAACCTAATGGCCCATTAATAGACAATTAAAACCTATGAAGTCAGCTTAACTTCTCTTGTCCAAATGAGCTCACAGCTCCAGGTGTTTAGAAACTGTTAAAGGGTGGTTGGCAAAACCTGAACTGGAGTTAACCTTGTCCTTCATCTATCTCCTGTGTGTGTGTGTGTGTGTGTGTGTGTGTGTGTGTGTGTGTGTGTGTGTGTGTGTGTGTGTGTTACATAAGAGCAGTGAGATCATCTCTTCCTGAAGCCTCTGTCGGTGGATGGAACAAACTACTCTGAACAGCTGTGTTAAAGCCCAGCAGCAGGAGTGAGACCAGTCTTACTCTAACACAATTCTCCAGGTTCATACAAAGATTTACTGTTACAAGATAACTTTCAGGTGCTATGTGCTACACTGTATCACTGGGGATGAGTAGGTAGCAGGAATTCTCACTCTGTAACATCCTGGAACAAACTATCCCATTCAATAATTTTGTTAATGTCAAGGTTATAAGGTTACTGTAATTAACTCTCTTAACAAAATACACTTCAAAATACAAGTTCAGAGTCAGACTTCTCTGATTCACAGTTACTCATCATCCTCATCATTATCCTCATCATTACTTCTAATCTCTCATCATTATGACTGTATTTTACAAACTGCAACATTATGTGAAGAATAAAACCGTCTGTAATGTCCCTCAACATCCAGTGAATCAGAAAGCAGTCAAATGGCTTTTTTTTTTTTTTTTTACTTTTAATATCAGTCACTTTTGTAAGGTGATCACTATTTGAAATACAATACAGCTTACTATAGCCTACATTATCCTTATCTTTAAAAAGGATTTGTCTCAGTTAATGATGTTATGTAGTTGATTTTTCCTCCGCTGAAGTGGCTCTGTGCCTCTGCAGAGTAATGGAAGCGTCCCAGTTTTGAAACGCTCCTTCCCTCGTCTCTGGTGGAGCACGGGTGAACGGGTTTTTTTCATTGCGCCGGACTTTAGCTTTCACGTTTTCACTAATCAAGCGCTAATAAGTTGGTCAGACATAAATAATAAGTTGTACCTTCAAAAGGGGTCTCTGTGCGCCGCGCTGTCACGTGCTGCCGTGGTCCTTCACTTAGCCCCGATTCGGTCCGGGATCAGCTCTGGTCTAAGTCGGGCTGAGAGTGAACTGTGAGAACCTCCTTCAGGCGCAGTCACAGCAGCAACATCCTATACGGACCTTCACAGAAAGAGCTCGATCCGCCCTGTACCTGCCTCTTGTATTTGGATTTACCATATAGAGTTCGGATAAACTCAGTGGTCCTGCCTAATTTAACGCCGGAGCGTGTGTGGAGCTCATCTTTCAGCCGTGAAAAATCCTGTAAAACATTATTTATTCTGAAATAACTATTTTATTTTATTTATTTATTTTTACTTTTTTTTTTTTTTTTTTACTTAAATAGATTTAAAAGAAGGTACTTTTTACTTAAAGTAAATTTGCATTTGTTGTAAACGCGCAACACCTTAAATTAAGCGTTAAAGTGCTACATAACAGTTTACCTTTACCTATAGCAATGAGTTTTACAAAGCACACTTGAACACATCAAACTATTAAACAGACACCTACTGGCGAACTTCACCTTAATTGGTAGGATAATGACTTAATAAGGTCTTCAGCCACCTGAGCCTTAAAGGATGGTCTGAATATGCCGCGATGGAGCGATGTGGAGGATGCACAGTTTTTCACCATAACTCCACCATTACGCACCACAGCAGATAGCTAGATATAACACGTATAACACGGCTGTGGTTTTATTTTGTAAAAAAACCTCTAACTTCCGGTCCAACGCTGCTGTAACCGTGGTAACTTTGAGTTTAACTAGAGTCAGAGGTGAGTCAATCCGATTGAGTGAAAAGAAAGACAGTGGCCTTGAGGTGAAGGTCAAAGGTTAAAGGGCAGACCTATGTGATCCATTTGTGAGCCTTTTGAAGGTTTTTGAAGGTTCTAAAGCACATTCAATTATATTTCGCCAAATTATCCAATCGAAGGCTCATCCAGTGTACACTCTATGATTAAATTATTCCAGCTGTCCATAAATCATAAATGTTTGCATGTGGCATGCAACTCTGCTCTGGGCTGATGGTTAGAGGGAATTAAAAGAAACATTACAAATTGTTATCTTTTCTCAACAAGGAACTCATGGGGGAATCCCTGATGTTCTCTGACAGGATTCTGTGATTGAGGTGCAGTGGAATGTGTTCAATAGATAAAGCAGAAACACCCTGATCCTCTCATACCAGAGCTTCCTGCGTGGTCCCTACCTACCTACCTACCTTCCGACAATAACACATGCCTCTACTGTACAGCTCAGTGGATGTGTGGTAGGTCTGACTCACATCCATAAACTCTCACAGATTTCCCAACACAAAACTTTTCCAGGAAATGGTAAGGATCACTATGGGAAAGGTGTGAGTTTGTGTTAATGAAAAGGCATGAAATTCAGATTTTCAGGACTTACTCAGTTCAGGGCATATTCTCTCATAAAGGATTGTAATAACTATGTTATGACTATTTCTTTCTGACTCAGTTTAAAGCCCACGCCACATACTACACCAGCCTCACAGGTTAAAAAATTCAAGTGTTGAATTCCCACTGACTTTATTGAAATATTTACTTGCACTGAAGACAGAAAACGTAAGGGGTTATGAAAGTTGAAGATTGATGTAATAGTCACTGATGACACACAGCTGAGACACTGTGACCTCACCTTCAGGAATTCTGGGACATGATGAGCCACATGTGTTTTCAATTAGAGTTGACTGGGAGTGAAACAGCAGAGCCTGGAGATAAGAGCTCACTCACCACAGAAAAACACAAAGACACATTGTCACACAGAATACACTTTTGACTGTGGGCTACTTCTTTTATTGTATGGTGGTAATTTTTAATGAACACAAGAAATACAAAGTCTTACTGTGCACAGTAAGGAAGGCAAATAAATACAATTTCAGATTTGACTGAGAAGACTGACATTTTTGTAATAAGTACATAGGCAAAGACAAAAAAATAAATTTAAATCAATATATATACAACAAAATTAGTTGGATGTTTTGTTTTGCTTTCACATACAAAGTAGTGAAGTGGAAGCAAGTGAAAGGTTCTTCAGGAGTTTTTGATTAGACATATCCTTCCCCAAGCACCGTT
The DNA here is from genome assembly GCA_036850595.1 of Rhyacichthys aspro. Taxonomy (NCBI): domain Eukaryota; kingdom Metazoa; phylum Chordata; class Actinopteri; order Gobiiformes; family Rhyacichthyidae; genus Rhyacichthys; species Rhyacichthys aspro. Next base: position 23,511,834 of record CM072160.1, read on the forward strand.
TGGACTGGACTGGATGCCTTCTGAGTTGTATTTGGCTAGTGGTACTGGCTGCATTACTCGACTATAACTGTGTTATCTCTGTAAGAGATTCAAGATAAACATATACCAAGCATACGTACATGCTCATGGTCATCTAAGCTCAGACTGACAGCCCCCAGGGCCAGGCTTCACATGTAAGTACAACTAAAGACTTTTTAAAGGTCTCACTATTGTCTTGTAGACTCTGTAGTCTCTCAAACAAGGACCATGCACTGCTTTGCTCTGGTATTGTCGCTGGGTTGTCCAGGGACTGGTATCCCACCCTACAAAAGTTGTGGTCATGGTGTATTCAGCTCATGATAAAACAGGAATGTGTTCAATTCTGAAGTAATTCTGCATTCACAGGTGCTCCTCGGATGCTTCCAGTTTCCTACTTAGTAAGTTGTTATTCAGGTAACTCTTTTACAGGTGTCAATGGTAATCCCATATTAATAAGTGTTTTTAGGCAAAGAGTTGATGTTTTATATGTAGATTAATACATGAACTATCAATTTTACCTGATTTCATAGTTCTTCTTCCGATCATGTAAAACTGTGGAAGATTGACAGATGGGGAGAGCTGGCCTAACTGAGGACAAACAGATGCCCTAATTGGGATTGGACCATGCCCAGGAGGTGTGTGCACATTCAAACATTCAAACACCACAAAGAACTGAAGAAATCGCTCCGGTTTTGTTTATTTAACTTTGACTGTCTTAGAAAGACTGTTTAATTCCTGAAACACTGTTGTGTCCAGAGTTTGTATCACAATGAGACAAAGATTGACAGAAGACGTGTTTAAGCTTTACCTCCACATCCTGATGCCTATTTTTATTATTATTATTATTATTATTGTTATTGTTATTGTTTATAATAATAATAATAATAATAATAATAATAATAATAATAATAATAATAATAATAATAATTATTATTATTATTATTATTATTATTATTATTATTATTATTATTATTATTATTATATGTGTTTGCTTTGACCTGGATGAATGAGAACCTCATTCAGCTGTGGTGTGGTTCCCCTCCAGAGGATTCCAAAGGAGAGGCATTCATCCGGTAGAGGACTGTGTGGAAGACAGGAGGGGGTCTGGATAAACATCATCTGCAAAAAGGCAGTTTCCCACAAGGCCCTGGGAATGACGGACTAGCCTATCATAAGGCAAATACTATGGTCATAACCATTATTTACAACACATCAAACAACACCAATATTTAAAAAAAAAATCCTACCAAGACAAAAGAGATGGTCACTGTCTTCAGACTTACGCTAGCAGTGGAGCAGAAATGGATATGGTGTCCACTTTTTGAGTGGTCATCTGCTCAGCCAGCAGTCAGTATTCAAACAAGTTGTGGATGAGGCTGTGTGCACCATTTGGTGACACCAGGTTATGGTCACCAGCCCTGAGACTAAACTCATGATGATTATTTATCACAACACAAAGATCTGTTTATGGGCTTTGGGGCAGATCCATGCAGACAGTCTGGCTGCTGCAGATACTGGGCCCACTCAAAATATCATGTCCCCTTGGCTTGGACAGGAAAACACAGCATTGTTTAGTTTGACAGAAGTGAGCAATGGAGTAGGGAGGGGCTGGGCACCATGGAGGAAACAGGCCCAGATATGGAAAGAATTTGTTCTGATGGAAGTGAGGACACTGCCTATTAACCACAAGGGCACACATTACAGTAACCTCTAGCAGTAACACAACAGAGAGAGGGGACATACTAAAGTAACAGAGGAGTCAGCCTGTTGCCAAGTCCAGGTCTGGAACTGACAAATGAACAGACTTGTGTTGTGCCAATGTAAAAACTGAGTCGGAAACTGAATCCCCTGCTTGCGTGAAATTGTCTCTTAACAACTGCCTGGTGAAAAGAGTTTATTCAGCTGTGTATTCTGGTTGAGTCCATTCCACTGTGTCCACCATTACAGAAACCACCAAGGAGTTACCAAAGTCAGTAATAGTACATTCCAAACATTAAAAAAAAATTATGACCATCTCTTTGTACTTGTACTCTGATACTTGTCCTTTCATCGCCCTCAACACTAAAGTAGCGTCCTTATAATATTTGGAATGAGCCAAGACCCAGAGTTAGATTTAAAGTCTATAGTGTAAAACATAGAGGAATGGCACAAGATGGTCCCTTGTGGAGCTCTATTGCTGCTGAAAACAGAACAGTCAAAGTACATAATAATGAATAACTTCTTGATTTAAAGTTATGTAATTTTTAGTTACAAGTTACAACATACTAAGTGAGAAACGGACTCCTCGACAGAAGGCCCACTCTGTATCTGAAGGCCATGCCGCTGTTTAGTCTCTACTGCTCACCATATCAAACTGGACATAAACATTTGTCCTCCAACATTCACAGAATCATCAGAGAAGTACATGCACCATGAGCAGCGCCAAGGTTTCTACAGAACCATCATCACCGGAGCAAGATTAAACCACAATACTCTTAATTCTGTTGTGTTCTGTGGTACTACCAGAAGTGTATCTTTCTCCAAGAGGACCCCACTTACTGCTGACTTACCCAGTAAAATACCTCTGTTTTTACTTTTATTTTCTGTCATATCTGCCATAATTTCAGTGAAGATTCACCTGAAAAATGCATTACATATCAGAAAATACATATTGTCTTAATTGCTGTATTGCTCTAAAGTCATAATTGTTAGTAATGGTTATTATGCTAATGTTATTAATGTGAAATTACCCAATTGATGTCTCTATTTCAGAAAGCCAGTTTAATCATCTAACAGCATATTGTAGTAGGAATAATCTGTGAAAGAACTAGACCTTATGATGTCATCTAGGCTTTTTTATTAAGGATTTCAGTAGATGAGCATGCTAGGCTCATATGGAAGCTTTGGCCAATCACATGCTCACATAGCAAATTCTCAAGTTAGGGATGCTCCTACTGGTCGACACCAATGTAAACAAGAATGAACCAAAACAGTATTAATTAAGTATTAATTCCAGGACTGGATACATCTGCATACACAGAGAAACAGCACAAAATAAAAAAAACAGAAAAACGGAAAGGCAAGCAAAGTTGACAAATATTTGCATTGCATTCACACAATGTTTAATGAGACATGATTGTGGGATCACATCAGTCTGACTCTGAACTCAGAGACAGGCACAACACTGCACACTCGAGATCCAAATCCCCTAAGAGGATTCCATCTTCTAATAATACACTCGCAGCAGGTAGCAGCAGGACTTAAGACGATTACTGATCAAACAGACATACAGGTCTGCCTTTTTCCAAACTGAACCAAAACACCATTAACAACATATTATCAGGCCTCTCTCTCCCTCTGTCTCATATACAGTATATTGAGACAGTGAGTGAGATTAACTGGAGAGAGAGTCATTTATCTTACGTAAGGCTGTGTGTAGCAGCTGTTCTGGGCTCACATGGAGGAATCCTTTGTGATGGTGATGAATGGCTCTTCTTTCCAAGGCCAGTGTTGCAGGAAGGGAGTTGATCAGGAAGAGGATCTGTGCTGAACCAGGAAAGGGCCTGCCACTACAGTCACATCACCTCAGGAGCCTAAAAATAGACAAACACTACCAGAAATACTGACGACAACAACATGCCTTGCTGTGAAAAGTGACTGAATTTAGGATGCTGGCATAACAAGCACTTTGAAATAACTTCCACTGAGTTATTCCAAAGTTCTCGTCATCCCAACACTGGTTAGGTAACAGATGGGTGCAGGCTTCTAATTGGAAACAGAACACAGGTCCCCACATTGACCACAAGAATTGTTTAAATCCACCCATCAAGTTATGAAGTTGTGAAACCATTTAGGCCAAAAGACAGCCTGTTGTACACCATTTGGCCTCTTTCAGTGAAACTGGATGCCATTGTGTAATGCACAAAGTACCATTTCTTCAAGCTTCTTTCAGCTCCAGTGGTTGCATATGATGATTTATTTCAGCCCTTCATCTCAGAGACATTATGCCAGTTGAGGGTTTCAGCTGACTGCAACATGAAAAATTACAGCTTGGACCTCAGAACTAGCAATTAAGTGGGCCATGACAGAGAAATAGCAGCATCTTGGTCTTTCGGAGGCTATCGAAGGGATCACAGAATTGGTGCATCAATAATCCTACTGTCCTTGATTTCACCAATTTAGAGCCAACCCATAACAGGATTGAAAACTTTCTAGTAATGGCCAATGTATTCAGTAAATACACACTGGCTGTCCAGTCCCGGGACCTGTGGGCATCTACTGTTGCAAGTCATTACATATTAGTGTTTTTTCAAGTTTGGTGTGCCTTGCTGTATCCATTCAGATCAGGGGAGGAGTTTTGAAAGGGCCTTTCTCCATCGATCTGATGTGACTTGTATGGCACTGAAGTCTTGAACTACTCCATATCACAGTACAGCAAATGGCCAATGCGAAAGGTTTAACCAAACTTGAAACAATCTTCTGAAACAAACTCTTCCTCCATCTAGGAGGCAGAACAGGCCTCCTTGTCAACCCCAAATGCTATTTTCTTACAATACAACATCTCACCAGGGTGAGGAGACTAACCAGTGCCCTGGTAGGATTAGGCATGTTGGTGTGCAGCTTACCTGCAGGTTAATTGATGGGTGGCACCGACAGAGCCTACAAATCTTGGTGGTTGGTCCACCCTCCACACACATGCACAAGTGGTGGTGGCATACCCCAAACTGCCTCATGGCAGAATTGTTTGGACTATGCTTTGAGTCAATTAAGTGCTCTGTTTCTGCATTTCTGTTTGTGTGGGGGAGGGTCTTGCGTCTGGGGCTCACTACCTGGTGTAAGCTGGCTCATTGTTTTGCCATGTTTACTGGCCTTTTATGCCTCCGCTGATTCGAAGGTTCTCTTAGATCCTGACCTGTTGCTAGTGTAACCCAGTAGAGAAAACGTGCCTTATTTCTCTCCCTGTTTGTTTTATTGTAATTTTATTTTAAAAAACATTTTATTTTGGTAAAAGGAAGTGTCAATCCTCTCTCTAATTTGACATCCTGTTTTCATGGTCACGTTGGTTGGTAATGACCTTCAAAAGTAATTTGGTCACGCCTTCTCAAGCATTGGAGTGAATCTCGTGTAAGTTTTTCTCTTACACTCTGACTGCAAAGCAGGGAGGCTGTGTAACAATCTCATTGTTTAAGAAAATACATTTTGGTGAGTTGCAATACAGTGGTCCCTCGTTTATCGCAGGGATTACGTTCTAAAAATAACCCGCAATAGGCAAAATCCGCGAAGTAGTCAGCTTTATTTTTTACAATTATTGTATATGTTTTAAGGCTGTAAAACCCCTCACCACACACTTTATAAACTTTTCTCAGACAGGCATTAACATTTTCTCACATTTCTCTCTTGTTTAAACACTCTCAGGTAAGTTCAAACCTTAGCATCTTCCTCTGCCTTTTGGGTGCGACCACAGGTGCCTTTGTCGGTGCAGAACATTTCGTTGACATTGTGGATTTTGTCGGGGAGAAAACTTGCAAACGTACAGCACTTCAGAGTCACACTGCTAGCGATCGAACATTTATGTAAATTTGGCAAGCCGAACGCATTCTGTACTGTACAGGAGACACGGTATATATAGACAAGGTATTATAATTAATGGAATATTGAGATAAAAACAAAGCTATACCTATGAGGACCACAGCTCCAAACTCTTCCAGACCAACAGACAGATAGGCAGTTGGTTTCACTTTCACCATGGAACCCTGTAACAGAGCAGAGATGAGTGTACAGCAGTAAAACAGAATCTGTGGACAACTTTTCTGATGCTCTGTTGTCCCCAAGTTAATTTGCAGTATCTCTAGTCTTTTAATTACCAATGAGTGTTTGGCTCCCTGTGGTTTGTAACTGGTTAGGTCCGGTGATGGAATCCTTGGCTGCAAAGTAATGGCGTGATGACATGGCTCCGAAACTCAGCAAACAAAATGAGATGGTTTGAATACTAAGACTGATTTTTTTGGCATATAGCCTTACTTAAAGGGGACATTCCACGCAAAAAACACTTTAACGTACCTTCTGCGCCTACAATTGTGTGCTTAGGGTCTCTGGTAACTCACAAAGTATGAAATTAACAACTGCAGGATCTTTCTGTTACAGGGCAGAAAAAAAGCTTGACTGTGAAGAAACAATCCAAGGGGAGCTCTCTCCTTACGTCACTTCCCTTTACAGGCCGCAGATTGTTTGATTGTTTTCTTTGATACAGCATAGCAACGTTAGTTTGCTCTCATGTCAGTTTATCACTCAAAGCATTTTTAAACATTAAAAAACATGCTACTCCTGGGGTTACGGCTCTGTGGGAGAAGGGAAGACAACTTCACTGCATGGAATGAGCTATAGTTCTGCTCGTTACGTTCTGTAGGCTGGAGGCTGCTGGTGTAGGCGATGACTCTCTCCTTCCCCTCTTGTACCTGAGCCCTCAAAGCTGGCGTCTGTCATAGGCTTTCTGGCATTAGTTGGACCAGTTCACAGGGGCAGATTTTCTGTCATGTGCAGTATTCGGGTCAAAGCATTTAAGGGTGTTGCAATCTTTGAGAAACACGGGATAAAGCTGCGGTAGTAGCCGGCAAAGCCAAGAAATGATTTTATCTGCTTCACACTGTTTGGGGCACTGGCCACTCCCTCACAGCAGCAGTCTTGGCAGGGTCACTTGCCACCCTCTTCTCACTGATGATATGGCCCAAATAAGTGACTTCTTGTTACAGATGGTCTTTCACAAGGCTGTCAAAATCTGGCGAAAGAACCATAAGATCGTCCAAATAGATCATGAGATAATCAGTAACCAGGTTACCTACGCAGCGCTGCATGAGTCTCTGGAAAGTAGCAGGAGCATTGCATAGTCCAAAGGGCATTCGTTCAAACTTGTATAGTCCAAAGGGTGTTGTAAATGCAGTTTTCTAACGATTAGCAAGGTCCTCCACCTGCCAGTATCCTCTGGCCAGATCAAGTGTGGAGTACCATTTGGCAGCCTTCAGCCCTGTCAGGTATACTTCGATGCGTGTGGTTTTAAAAGCCAGCAACCATGGGTGGCTCCCCTGAGTAAGAGCAGACCAGATTAGTTTTATAATGTTCATGCCTAATATGCCTTAGTCTGGTCCCAAACAATTGTCATCCACAATGATCACACCCTTATCAGACACATCCACATTGGCAGCCCAGAGTGTCAGCCAAGGCACTGCATCTGCACTGGTCACTCCAGTCCCTCCTAGGTGCTTCCTCAGTAATAACAGTTTTTTCTTTTATTAATATGAAAATAATAGTATATAATGATCCAAAACAAAAGAATCACAGTAAAAATAAAAAAGTTGCACTGTAAGGGTTTGAGGGAGTTCACAAAAATCAACCACGAATATTGACTCGCTACATGCTCCCCTCTGAACTTCTCAAAACAGTCCCAATACACATCAAAATTGGACCTAGAGTAATGTTCTTGCCATTCAACATAGACATGTGACTTATGCGACATAAATGTCTTCCTCAGCAAAAGGAAAAGCAACACTGAATAGTTGGCCAGACTAAAAAATGTCTGCTTGCTACAAGATAGTGCCGTAAACACAACCTCTTACAGGTAAAGTAGTGGCTGTTACTCTCCAATAAACTTAAGTAAAGCAATGTACAATTATTACAGTGACTTAGAAATACTTGAATCAGAACCAGGAAATCTGTTCTTCTTACAAAAATAAACTTCTTGCAAATTCAGAAACCACACTACGTGTCTGGGTGTTTCTCTGTGTCATGTTCTGTATCAACCTATTTACTGATTTCACTATCCTGCCAGCCCTGGTTCTGATGAGGCTCACTGTGTCACTTGGTGGTCTCACAGTCCTTACAATAACTCCTTCTCCATCCGCTTCTGGTTGGTTACATGGTGAGTCTGGGTCTGGGCTTTTAACAGTGTCTCTGTCACTTTCTCCAAAACTCTCAGCTCTTGTCATGTCTGTTTGATCATCCCTGTTGCAACTTTCAACCTCGTGAATGTCTACAGGATCTGAGGCCACAGTGTTTGCCACCCAATTAGCTGTACAATCCAGTCCATCACACTCTGAATCCATCAGCGAAAGATCCTGGTCAGCACTGTTTCCATTACTTGGATCAGGGATGGTATCAAAGGAGGACATTGAACCTGGTTCTTGGTCTAGCTCAAGTGGCAAGAAGTTTGCTAACAGGAGCAAGTTATGGTGAACAACTTTCTCTTGTCCTGTGGCAGTGTTTTTGATACAGTAAGTATGACACTTTGGGTCATGTGACACAACTGTGTAGATGGTGGAACACCACTTGTCAGCAAGTTTTCTGTGATCACCCTCAGTAATGTCCATGCCTTTTGTTCTCAGATTGTATAGGCGGGCTTGTCTTTGCTGGCTGGTGTCTGTGTCTCTTTGAGGTTTTCTCTGACTTTTTTGACATAACTGTTGTAATCAGTGATTTCGTTGTCTCTTTCCACATTGTGAAACATGACATCTACTGGGAGTCTAGGGATCCAACCGAACATAAGGTGGAAAGGGGAATAGCCAGTCGACTCATGGGCAGTGCAGTTGTAAGCGAAAGTGAGCGTTTGTAACATCTGGGGCCACTTGGTCTTATCACGGGGGGACAAGGCTCTGATCATACTGCCTAGGGTTCGGTTAAACCTTTCAGTTTGGCCATTGCCCATTGGGTGATACGGCGTGGTCCTTGACTTTTTGACACCCGCTACCTGCAGCAGCTCCTTAATCAACTTGCTCTCGAAATTTGCTCCCTGGTCTGCGTGGAGTCTTTCTGGGAAGCCATACACACAAAAGTACCTGTCCCATAACTGACGGGCCACTTGTTTTACTGTCTGGTCTGGACAATGAAAAGCATGGGCCATTTTAGTGAAATGGTCAGTTACTACTAACACATCAATGCTCCGACCTTTTGAATCGTCTGCAGACCAGAAGTCGAGACACACTAACTCAAGGGGGCTTGTGGTTTTTATGCTTTCAAGGGGAGCCCGTCCCTCAGGCTCTGGGGTTTTGCTCACTACGCAGCGCTTGCAGCATTTGACATACTCGTGGACACTATGCTCCATACTGAGCCAGAAGAACCGCTGCCTGGCAAGGTGTAATGTCCGGTTCTGGCCCTGGTGCCCAGCTTCGTCGTGCACACCTTGAAGCACTTGGCCAATTAGGGACCGAGGTGTTACATACTGGTGTTGTTTTTTGCCGGTGGTCAGGTCCTTACACACCCTGTACAGAATGCTGTCCAGCATTTTCAGTTTTTCCCACTGTTTGAGGAGTTTTAGGGCTCTTGGGGACAAAACAGACTTTTCTCTCCTTGATGGCCTCCTACCCCGTGTGACAAATGGGATAGCCTGGGATATAGTAGTGTCGTTCTGCTGCGCCTCCTGGAGCTCCTGAAGAAAGAACACAGGTAGGGGAGCTTGACCAGTTGGTATCAGCCCGTTGAGGTCCTGAGCCAGCCAGGTGAGTACTCGTTGCTCAGGACAGTGTTCCCACTCTACATGACCTGACAGGACTGCGGACACCTCCTCTTTACTTAGTGACTGGTGCTCAGGGCGTTGGGTAGACTGGAGGTATTCGACTTCCTGGCGGTTGGTGCTGGCTCTGAAGACCTCCTGAACTGCGTCCTCCCTCACCTGTTGTGACTCTTCCAGCAGGGCTCTATAGGGCTCTGTTACTAGCCTTTGGGAGACACGGCCTTTGATGAAGGGTTGTCGGCTTAAAGCGTCAGCGACTACATTCTTACTTCCAGGTATGTATTTGATGCTGAAGTTGTAATGGGGATAACTTCGCCACCCACCTTTGCTCACATGCGTCGAGTTTGGGCTTAGTGAGAATGTATGTAAGCAATGGGCAGGGTATTTGCTCTGTGCGCGGGTGAGTGCTTTGCTGGCGAAGGCGACAGGTCGTGCTTTTGTTTCACCTTCCTGGACTTGGGATAACACAGCACCTAGTCCATCTGTTGAGGCATCTGTTGACAGGACAAACGGGCGGCTGAAATCAGGATGTGCAAGGACAACAGACTCCAGGACTGCTGACTTTAAGCGTTCAAACGAGTCATGTTGCTCTTGTTTCCAGTCATTTGCATGTAACTTTTTGAATGCTGCAGCACCACGTGGGTTGCCCTTTCTCCCTTTTGGGGCAGCTGTAAGCGCGAAGAGGGGCTTGACTATGCTGGAGCAATCTTGAATGAACTGCTGATAGTACATGACCATCCCTAAGAACGACGGTGTTACTCTGTCCTCCATCATGAGGTCTGTGACTGTCATTGAAGTTATGGCTTTGACCTTGTCAAAGAGACTCCCGTACTGTCCACAACATGTCCAAGGAACTTTACGCTTCTCCTGAGTAGCTGACATTTTTTGGGGGCTAGCTTTAGCCCATGAGCTCTCAGCCTGCAAAAGACCATTTGCAGCCTCTTCAGAGCCTCAGCTTCATTAGGCGCATAGACCAGCACGTCATCCAAATAGCAGAGGAGGGTCAAGAAGTTTTGGTCCCCAAATATGCTCATCATGAGTCGCATGAAACTCGCTGGGCTATTGCACAACCCTTGTGGGAGTCTGTTGAACTCATAAAGGCCCATCGGTGTTGTAAAGGCCGTCAGCTTCTTGTCCTCTTCTGCCATGGTAATGTTGTAGAAGCTGGAGGTAAGATCCATAGCACTGAATATGGCACTTCCTCCCAAGGCTGCGAGACAGTCTGCTTGGTGTGGCAAAGGGTTGGCGTCCTTTATTGTGCGGGCATTTAGCGAGCGGTAGTCCACACAAATCCTCAGGTCCCCATTCTTTTTCCACACAAGGACCAATGGCGATGCCCACTCACTGTTTGACTTGGGGATAATTTCGAGTTCCTCCATCTCCGAGAACACCTTCCTGAGTTTGTGGTACTGCCCTGGTGGGACACGGCGGTATGGGAGTCTGAAAGGTTGGGTGTCAGACAAAGAACAAAGTCTTTTGCTGAGCCACAGTCAAGTTTGGTTTTGGAGAAGACATCTTCATACTTTTGGACAAGCTGCAGAAGCTGACCTTTCCAGTAAGGGGACACTTCACACGAGTTAATGTCCAGACTTCCGAGTCCAAACTTGGCTATGGCGTCTTGATAATCTAACGGGACAGGGCCTTGGCTGTAGTCTGCAGGCTCACCACACAGTGTCTGGTTCTGTACCTCAAGTGAGTTAACTGCTGTCAGGTCGGGGCCCTCGTCCAGGTCCTCCACAGCGATGCAGGTTGACACTTCCGCGATTTTTGTGTTGCGCCTCAGTACAACTGGTGTGTTGGAAGTGTTTAGCACTCTGACTGGGATCCATCTCTCACCATTCATGGTTGCCACAGACCTGCAAACAATGACATTTTTATGGGTCAAGGCTTTTGATTCAACCAGGACAGCGTTGCCTTCAGAGAGGGCTGAGTTCGCAGGCAACTTGCTCCACACCAAATGTTCCTGTCTGGGCAGAAGGGTCACAGCCTGGGTCACCTTGGCTGTCCCGATAACATCAGGGATAGTATCGCCTCTCCACCTGCTAATACCAGACAACATGTTGAGGAACTGCATTATTTCAGGCGCTTCTGCTGACTCAGGCTTACTCAGAACTTGCCAAAACTGTATGGACTGTTTGAACTGCTTGAGGAGGTACTTGATAACATTTGTCCCGAGGATCATCTGGTCTTGCTGTCCAGGAACAACTAGGGTGGGGACCCTGAAGGTGCAGCCATACACTTCCATCTTTAAGTCATAGATGCACTTGGGCTTGACTTTGACCCCACCACAGCCAACAAGCACAATGTCAGGGTAGATATCGTTGGGCATGGGTACTGAACCAATACTACTTAGCATCTGCTCAACTTCTTCACTGATGGTACAAGCCATTGAGCTGGTGTCAAGTAAGGCTTGAAGTGAGACTACATCCTTCACTTGTGCATTAGTGTAAAACAGGCTGTCAGCTTTGTCGAGTCTGATTATGTTCTGGAACAATACAACAGTATGTGGTGGTGAGGAATTTACACATTCAGTGTATACAGATTGTGCATCGTCATCCATTTTGAGGGTCTCAACTCTGACACTCACACTGTCCCCTCCCTGTGAGTGCATTAGTTTCCCTGATGTAGTGGGCCTGGCTGGGTTGCAGGGGACTTAGGACAGTCCTTTCTCTGGTGCCCAATTTCTAGACAGCCCAAACACCTTTTCTCCCTCATACAGTGTGTGCGTGCTGAGTGTGAACTGTGCCCACAGACTCTACAGGGGGCTACATGACTGAAGGGAGCAGGCAGCAGTCTGGTGGTAGCAAGGACAGGCTGGTTAGTACGCTCCAGCACTCTCTTTAACATGCTAAGGACTCTCTCTAGTGCGTTTGACTCAGTGACAGTTGCCTCATTAGGTTTAGCCGGGCAAGGTAACTTGGCTGTGTTTACACTAGTGTATTCTGCGTTACATTCTGAGGACTCACTGGCCGTTACAGCAGTAGCTACACGGAGGGCATGTGTTTTGGGCATGCTTGGTATTAACTGTTTCGCATAGTGCTCCCTCTGGTGTTCATCTATAGCTTCCTGCACTTCAGTGAGGGACCATTTGCCTATGGGCTTACATTTGAATACACAAGCAAGGTTGGGATCTGGGCAATTTCTGATAAACATCACGGCTATTTCTGAATCCATATTATCCATTTTACCACCTTGGCGCTGTTAGTGTCTGTCGACTGCTTCAGCGGCTGTATTTAGCCTGACCCAGTAGTCTACTGGTGTCTCTTTAGCTGTGGGCTGGGTGAGAAATCAGCTAATGGTAGACAAGAGCCAGAGGTCTCACTAAAATAGCGTCTCAGAATGCTATATATTGTCTCTGGGATTATTGGTGTGTTACTTGAGGAGCAACTTTTCAGTCCCACTTTGACAATATTCTTCGCTCTGCCAAGGAGATGGTTTAACATTTCCTCTGCTTGTCCACTAGGTGGGAGATCTCTCTTGTGTAGGTACACATCTACTGTGTCAATCCACTCCTGAATAGAGTACTTGTCTGTGCCATCACTACAATACATGGGAGGGTCTTTAATATCAGGTCTGACTATCAGACTTACTTTGGAGAGGTCAGCAGTTGCGCTGAATGTCTCAGCCCTGAGTGGGTTAGCAGAAGTAGGGTGCGAGCTAAGAGGTGGCTGGCAGGCTAGAAGGCGGCCAGCTATGGACTCGCCTATTTGACTTCCTAATTCACCAATAAGTTTACGTAATTGGCGTGTGGTGTTCTCATTGGAATTAGTGGGTGTTGAGGACATTGGTTCTTTACTGTCATCAGGATCATCTAACCCATCTAACAAGTTTTTGGGGATAGCCCCTGTAGTGTCATTGACAAAGGTTATCCCTGGGCCAAGCAAATCTCTTCCCCTCCCAAAAGCAGGTGAAAACACATTAAACGTTTCTTGTTTTTTGTCTGCCATGGCTTATAAAGTAAAACCAAAAACAACAGTTACTGTATTTCGAAGACTGAATGAAAATAAAATTTCACAATTCACAAACAAAATGTTTTGTTTTTTTTCCTAACTATTGTAACTCTAGAACCATGTACTTCCCAGTCTTTGTCTACTAGAAATAACCTGCCAAAATGGCAACAACAGCGGAACTTGACAGAACCCACTAGTCCACCAACTTGAACTCCGGGCGTCACAAGCACAAAGCAGAACCTCGGGCGATCGGCAGCAGCTGACCAACGGATCCGGGTCACGGCACCAGTTTTATGTAGCGTGTTCTCAGTGGTCACCAGGTTTGGAAATAGGCAAAGGACAGAAGAATGGTGGTAACTGCACGTTTAATGCCCTTTAAAAACAGCAGCAAGAGGCATTGGATTAGTGGACACACCAGCACAGGCACGAGTACAGCTCCCAGCACAACTGCTCATCTCAACTGTTGGGAACAGAGAGGCAACGGCAAAAAAAGGTAAGGGGGTGTGTCACACTAATTATAGCCCCTGTAATAGTTTATTTCTTATATTAATACAAAAATAATATCATATAATGATCCAAAACAAAAGAATCACAGTAAAAATAAAAAAGTTGCACTGTAAGGTTTTGAGGGAGCGAATATTGACCCGCTACACATGCAGACAAATAAAACCAATAAAACCACAATAACAAACAATTAACTAATAAGAGATAAAAAGGACTATTAAAACAAGGATCACATTCTGACACATCCATCGATTGCAAACTATTTTAAGAGAAAAAGAAAAAAGCATTTTTCAAAATCACACTGAAAAAAACAGTACAGAAACCATGTTGCAGAACCTACTTGATCTCTTCCAGCGCCAACTCACAAACTTCAAAAGACACGTCTTTGACATAAAATGACAGTTCACCTATCATGAACTAAAGAGGAGCATAACAGACAATGAATGCTTAATTCCTGTAGATTTTTCAGAAAACTATGCCTGCAAGTACTCCTCTGAAATCCAAGATGTACACTCTTTTGAAGCAAGTTAGATGGGGTTGTTGGACTCCTAAAAGGAGAGAAGAACATCCCTAACCCTGACCTCTTCTAGAGACATCAATAAAACTGTTCTGCATAAGCGAAGATAACATAAAGCAACAAAGAGCATGCCAGACACTCTCGTTGGTCTCAAAATGCGCATTTACCAAGTTGTTACAGTTACCCCAGGAAAAATCATTTACCGGGATGGGAGCTGCCTTTGATCTGCAAGACAGACACTAGAGTGTCAATGTTATAACCCCAAAACCCATACATTTGAGGTTCTGGCAATGACATCCATGTATGTTATGTTCCACTATTATTGGCAAAACTCAGACATTACAAGTCAGTGGTGTTGTCTGAAATATAATCAAGAAGTTCATCCTAGAGTGATTCAAGAGATGAATGAAACTTATGTCCAAGTCAAATGTATGCACCGTATTGCAATCAGACATTTTTTCTGGCCACAGTGGAATGATATCCTATGGTATTTGCACGAAGACATCGTCAGAATAATTCCTCCTCAGTCTTCTGTGACCTCACTTGTAGGGTACAACCTTTTGACCTCAGGAACACACGGAATTTCCCGGACCCGCTAAAATAATATATTTTTTGTGAACACAGCTTTCACCCGACTTACCCGATTTACAACTTTAAAGGACCTTTCCTGACGAAAGACAAGATCTGTGCTTAGCATGGATGGCACCTCTATAAATTAAGAGCCTCATCCTCACCAGTTTGTTTACTCAACTACAACAGTAACAGCATTTGGCCCAATACTTACCTGTGGATATTTTTGCTGAACTTTTCTTTGTCTCTCCAGATTCTGCCTGTCTGCCTCCTTACCTGCTCCGGTCCGACACCACTCAGCTGCACAACTCCAGTAAACTTGTTAGAACTGCTTACTGGTTTTGTGTCTGCTTTTGGGTCCAAAGGAAAACCGTGACAGTTCAGTAGTTTCCATTTGTCTCTTTGTCTTCAATTTCTCAGAGCAACAGCCAAACACTTGTTTTTGTTTAATTCGTTATTTTTAATATTGAGAGTATTTTTCTTCAGTGTAGCCTACTTAAGTTCTGCTTGTCCAAAGGACATGTTTTAATCGATTTTTGGTTCAATCGCTGATACAGAAACTGTTTTACTTAAAAGACTACACAGAACTCTGAATGTTTTTCCAATTGGCATTTTTCACCTGAGCCCTAACCTTCTTTATGCCGGACTCTGGTTTAACTGTGACTCACCTGTCTATAAAGGCACAGATATCAGCAGCCCGTCTCACAGACTGGGGATGCTACTGACCTCTGACCCACGGCAAGCAGCAGCTCAGCCCAATGCAGAAAGAACCCAGAGCAGAGCCATCCACAGCGGACCACAACAGTCAGCTAGCGTTGGGGACCCAACTCCGAACCATCATCAGCAGTACTGAGAAGTTTGGACCCATTGGTACCACCACCATTCCTGTTGGCTCCAGGCCTTTGAACTCTTGCCTCCAACCTCTTCCAGTAAGATCTACACAGTTATTGATACAGAGTTGGCATAAAGATTAAAGTTAAATTAAACTTAACTCAAATTTACCTTAACTCTTTTAGACAGTTTTTTCTAAATTCATTAACTGCGTCAATTTTTGATTTATTCCCATAAAATTATATCCCACCTTCAATAAGATAGGTTTATTGTTTCAATCCATGAATATACTCCTGTCATATTCAAATGCTGTCTGGTAATTCTGGTCAATAAACGTCATAATTTCTCACTAATTTATGCTTAAGTTTGTCATTTCACAAATTCAGATCACTGTCTGGCTTAAGAACTCACGTTCAAATTCATATTAGGCTTTATTATTCTTTTCCTCTTTGAGGTGGTGCCCTGAAACTATTTAACTTTATCACTTAGCCTAATTCTCTCTTTTTACAAATGTTTCCTACACACAACATGTGGATATCAATCCATCTGAAATAATCCTAGAAGCAGGACTGAAGATTAAATAATATGAATCATATGGAGTACAATAACAGAGAGACACCATAAATACCGTGACACATCTGGACTGAAGACAAATTGGGACTAGACAAACACTGATGATAGACTCTCATCTGAACCAGACAAACACTGATGAGACACACACTAGAGCCCTGCGTGGGACTGTTTTCTTAAACCCGCACCCGCCCACTCCCACTGAATTTCCGTCCAGGACCGCCCGCTCCTGCAATATTTCTGTCTGCTTCCGCGGTCTTTTTATCAGAGCTTGTGAAAAACTAAATTTCTATTACACGCCAAATCCCACTTGGCCCAGTCTCCCCCAAAATCTTCTGACTGCCTGCAGCAAAGGTAAAACCACCGCTCCTGCAAGATTTGCGTTGGGTCCCACAGGAGCCAAAACCCAATGCAACCCTTTAGCACACACATAAAGACTAAATAGACACCATCTGAAGATCTGAAATGTTTGAGAATGGACTAAACCTTTTTGAAGAAATGTGTTAGCAAATGTGTAGTAGTTCATACATGTGTAATATGAAACAGCATTTGTCTGTAACACAGTTGACATAAAAATCAATCAAATGTTTATCAATTAAAAACATAACGTCACTAAGGCTTAACTGTGGCAATTAATGATTTTTGCACCTTAGAGGGGTATATTTTATAAACATAATTTATTCATCAAAAAACAAAACAGATTTCCTCACTTTAGGTCCAATATGAAATGTTGCTCTAATTATAGAATGAGCAATATTACAGCATCAGTCTTTAAGTAGAAAACTATGTGCTCTTGGACCTTGCATATAGCTCATCTCACAGAGTGGGATGACATCATGCCTGTCTAAATAGGAAGCAGAGTCAACTTTCAATTAACATTTGAGCTCTTTGACTCAAGTACTCCATCTCTGCTTCCTGAGTCAAAGCCTTTTTAATTTTTTTTGATTAGGACTCTTGACTGGCGTATGTTGTCTTTCAGGTGTGGAATCATAAGTCAAGTTGTCTAAAGACTCATGTTTCATTAATTTGATGTCCTTGTTGCATGGCTGCTAAGTAACCATGGTCCTTGCTAACATTTTGCATATGTGCTCATGTCAAAATATTGCGCTTTTCAAGACATTATTAAATCACTCCACAGTCACACACTGGTGGTGGTAAACTACCTGTGTAGCCACAGCTGCCCTGGGGCAGACGGATAGAAGAAAAAAAAAAAAAACCCTCGCTCAAAATAAAGTAACTTGAACAGAAAATTGAGTTTTTTACTTTACTGGCAATTGAGTTGCTTGGCTCGAGGTCTGTGTCAAGCTGAAGGGTTTAAGTCAACAAACATTGGAGGGGCTTTTAAAGAGGCAGTTCTGGAAGCCTGTTCCAAAAGATGCTAAGTAGAATTACCAGGGACTCTAACCTTGGCTTTGGACGAGCCGACTTCTAAGGAACAGCTGAATTATCCTTTCCCTGCAGTTAACTCCTGTAAAGCAACAGAGCAGCCAGAGGACAACTGAAATCCATACATTGCACATGGAGCACCCCCTACTGCCATTAATCTGTATGACACCTGAGACCTTATCTGGTCATTCTAGTGTGTGTGTGTGTGTGTGTGGGGGGGGTAGTTGAATGAAGGACAAGATTAATTTATTTTTTCAAACATAATGCTGTCATTGGGTAAAAATTAGTCAACTTTATTTAAATACAACCTCACCTACAGTGTACAGTTAAAAAAAGTCATTCTCTCCAAAGTCAGAATCATGCTCTTTACATGGCAAGAAAACAACAAATTTACAAGTAAGAAACAAATCAAGATCTGGCATGTCCACAGTTACACCAGAACAACTCGACCGGAGCTTGATGATGCTGTCTGACCACTCCTTATGTACAAAGCCAAATACAAAATAAAAAAAAGTCACTATCATCTGTTCACACGGTTTTATCCTACCTGCTTCATAAAATGTACGGGATGTAAGTATAAAAATAAATTAAAACTTTTTTTTTTTTTACATGACGTTAGCAACAATCCCAATACAATCGTGTCGTTCTAGAAGGAAAACCTCTCTTCTCCCTAAGGCCCCACACGGAACAAGCCCCTGTCAGAGATGCATTTATGTGCTCTGTTAAAATATGACAACCTGAATGAAAATAAAATCTGCGAGCCTGGAGAGTCTGTGATGAAATGTCAACACCTGAAGAAAGTCATGCCACTCGTGGATCAGCAACACACAAGCAAGCATTCCAAGTCCAATCCAGTGTAGGTCCAGTTTATGATTGTTACTCTCATGCAGATTTAAGGACCTCCAACCACCAACAGGTTGAAGCTGGACAAGGCAATCGTTTGTTACTCAGAGAAAGATTTTGTAGATGAGTAGGTTGTAGAACATCCTTGCCTAATCAAAGAAAAGGTGTTGATGTCAAGCTTTGTTTCAAATCATTTGTGAAGTGGTAGCCTTTATTTTTCCAGACTGAACAAAATAAACAATACTTTCTGTTTAGGAAGGGCAAATGAAATGCCACAGGTCATTTCCTGTAACAAAGCATTTATGTTTGAGCTGAAATGAAATGGAATATGAAGAGTTAGAGAGGATACAAATAGCAAAAACATTAGTACAACCTCTGGGGATACAATCTGACAGTGCACAAGAGCAGTAAAAAAAAAAGAGAAAAAAAAGTAAGTGTGACTCAACAAAGTGACTCAACAATGTACTTTTTTGCTTACCACAGAGGTATGAGATTACATTGAATGCAGCAACAGAAGGAAAATGGCTTATGATTGTCAACTAAACATTTAGTTAAAGCCGTCAGGTTCAAAAGTCACCTATCATGCTCTGACACTAATATTGTTTTATTCTCTATTGAAACAGGTGTGCATGTTTTAAATATGAATATAGTAAGTGTTTGCACTTGTGTTTTGATGTGTGTTTAAGTAAGCCATTTCAGAAGCTCCTTAGGTTAAAAAAATAATTATATATATTGCAAAAGGGTCAGATATGTTCTTTGGAAACTGGTAGACCTTTTTATTAATAAAACAGATCAAAAGTAAAGACAGAGGGATAATAAGCAAAACAGGTGACTTTTAAGCATAAAATGACAAACATGAAAACTATTTCTGAAAGAAAATTGGTGTAGAGGCTAAAATGTTGAAACAATATACTTATACGTATTTGCTCTGACCAGTTTTCATCAGCTTGAGATGAAGAAATACATATTTTTAGACATATCTTTGTTTAAAATACACATATGACGCTGACTCCTCTTTTAAGAGTTAATGAGTCTCAGAGCAGAGTTCAGATTAAAGCAGGCCTCAGGAGAGGCCTCAGGGGGGTCACTGGCAGAAAGGCGAGGCTGTAGGGTCAAAGCCTTTAAAAACGTCTTTGAGCGAGGCGTTGTCTTGCTCTGGGGCAGCCTGCTCCGAGTCCACAGGACTGTTTCCCCCGAATGGGCTGCCTGTGCCCCCCGCCTTACTCTGCTTCACCACCCTGAATAGAGAGGGCATGGACAGGCTGTGGACCCCCGTAGGAGCCACCTCTGCCCCGGGAGTACCCTGCCCTACGGACCCAAGGACGGGCCCCCCCTGGACAGCAGAGTTCGGGGAAGGGGCTGGTTTAGGCCGAGGCCGGTTGTAGCTGTTGTAGCGGTCTGTGCCCTGCTCCGTGCTCTTCTCCGGCTCCGGTTGCTCTAAAGCAGACTTGCGGACGAACAGCGGTTCTTTGGACTTGGTCTTGGAGGTGTATTCGCTGGACCTGGAGTCGGTGGGGGAGCCACTGCCACTGGGGCTGTCGGGTTTGTGAGTCCGGGGGTCATACAGACTGATGCTGCCCAGCACACTGGTGCCCCCCGGGGCCACGGACGCCCCAGAGGGCCCCAACCCACCAGAGGACAGTAGCCGGGGGTCGTAGGGGGCAGTGGCAGGGGGAGAGCAGGACCCTGAGGGGGGTGACGTGGATGGGGTAGGCTCTGAGGGTTGCTTTAGGGTTGACTTCTGCGGCTGGAGCCTAGGGTCCGAAGGGCCTTTCCGGCACACTCGGGGGTCTGTGCGGGGGTCCACAGGTTTGTCTGGGGTAGACGGGGCTGCAGTGGACGGGGGGGGGCTCTGAGTGGGACTGGAACTTACTGTCTTGAGGATCCGAGATAATAGCTCAAAGTCAGGCAGAGAGGAACCTGAGGAACCTGTGGGGGGATCCACTGAGGCAGGGGGCTGCTGCTGAGCACGGGACAGGCGCGGGTCCAGGGAGGGCACGGGGGGGATGCCTGGAGGCAGGGGCAACAAATCCTGTTTGGGGAGGGGCAGGGGAAGCAGGTCCTGAGGGGACCAGGTGACAGTTTTAACAAAGGCGGGCAGCACCAGGAGTGTGTTCTTCTTGATGTGACTGAACAGCTGCAGCTGTGAACGAGGGTCCTTCAGCACCAGACCCATCAGGGGCTCCAGAGGGATGGGCACAGGCTTGTCCCGCAGGACGCGCTCTTGCTCCTCCTCATCCACAGTTGATGACGTCAGAGGAGGGGGCTTGTAGACCAATGGGGATTCTAGTTTTGGGGCAGGAGGGGGCTGGGACGCTGCAGCTGTAAGCCTAGCCAAGCGGGGGTCTGCAGGAGGTCCAGACTGAGCAGAGTCGGAGCTTTGGGCCAACTCAGGGATGCGGGCCAAACGGGGGTCCCGGGCCAAGCGAGGGTCAGCGGGCCGAGAGGGGGGAGCAGCAGCAGGGGCTTTCTGTAGACGGGGGTCACTGGGGGTGCCCTCAGTCTTTGAAGGGGCCTGGGTTTGCTGGCGGAGAGTCTTCAGGATAGACGTTACACTACCCCCCCCATCCTCGTCCTCACTAGAGTACCAGTTCCCTGAGTCTCCTAGGACAGAGGTACGGGTTAGTCTCATACAGACATGGGACACATGTAGGCACTGAGCTGATGAGGCTTCAGTCATTGAACTGAAAAATGTGTTCTGTGATTATTCATGCTTATATCACTAGTAGACTGGACTACTGCAATTGACATGTATATAATATATACCGTAGACCTGCCATAGTCCATAATGAATAGATTACAGATGGTCTAAAATGCAGCAGCTAGGTACAATGAGAGAGCACAATCACACCAATTTTGGCTAAAAATGACTGGCTCCTAGTCAAACACATTATCATCATACAACAATTGATTTTAAGATTTTACAGTTTGTTTTTAAAGCACATATAGATCTGTTATCCTATACTTTATGGTCTCTCAGGTCAAACTCTTACTCAAACTTACTGTCAGTTCCCAATCTCAAGTCAGAACATAGGGTGATCATGCTTTTTCTGTTGCCACCCCCAAACTTTGGAATGAGCTCCCAATACACATCAGAACCTGCTCTTCTATTCATCATTTTAATTCGCTGTTAAGCTCTCATCTTTTGAATCTGGATTTTAATTCCACCTGAGTTTTCCTTTGTCTATTTTGTATGGTTTCAGGTGACTATGTTTTATTTATTTTATTCCTTGTTGCACCTTTTTATCTATTAACAATTTTAACTTCGTGGTCTTTTTTTAAACGTGCTGTCAATAAATTGGCTTGGATTGTGTTTTTAATTAAGCACTTCATGGAGATTAAGCAAATGCTGGTAATTTTGTAAACACTATTTATTTTTTTGTTTTATTAATTTTGATGAATGAGATGCATACCCTCAGTTTCTCGGCTCTTCTCGGCCCCTCCCTCTGCCTTTCTGCGTGCCCGCTCTTCCTCCTCATGTTGCTTCTGCTGGATCCTCATAAACAAGACTCTCTGGGCTGGGGGCAGGAAGTCAGGCACTGAGATTCTTTCTTGACTGCTTCCATTAGCAGAGGCTTCGGGACCACTGGACTGATTAAACGTGTCTGCTCTGTCCTCCACTACAGAGAACCCCTGATAATTGTCCCCTGACAGAAAACGCAGTAGATTTAAGTTTAGAAAGATGAACTCTGCACAAGAAATCAGCCAATGTACAGTCTTTGTACATTCTCACCTTCAGGCAACATTTCTTCCATCTTACTGCCATCCTGACTGAAAAAGTTATTGAAATAATTTCCACTACCCTGATTAGGTCCTGGAGGCCCACTATGTGAGGGGTCATCAGCAGCACACCCTCCTATCATGGGTGTCCCAGCAGGGCTCATGTTGGGGCCTATGGTCTGCATGTCAGGGGCCATCATGCCAGCAGGAGCTCCTTGGGGACCCACTGCTACAGCCTGAGCCTGTGTCCCGCCAGGAGTCTGACCCCTGAAACACAGCAGAAAATAGAAAATGTGTTTTCCTGAGAATAGTTCAGACCACAAATTTTAGGCAGTTAAGATACACACAAACATGGCACATTTTAGCCCTAAAAGAGAATTCAGATTAATCAGTCAACCACTCTTTGCACATGAAAGAGAGAAACCAGCAAATGTTTCCGAAGCCTAATTTTTATAACCTGACTTCGCCTGATAGAACTGCTCCACAGATCATAGTCTATTTCGTGGTACCGTCTGGGAAGGCTCCCGTTGAAAGTGTTTGCAAAAGGGAGGCGCCTTCTGTCGAAAACTTGCTAGGTGATTGGATGAAGCACCGACTAGTGTCCGCCTACCATGAGGTGTCTTTAGCCAATCATAGCAACGATATGACGTGCCACTCTTTCAGCTTCTTTCAAAGAATAAATACTTTCTACTTCTGATAAAACTGATTCCATAGCACCATCAACGCTAACCTCTTTCGGCATAGCCATGTTGATTACAAAAAGGAGAAGAGAGCGCTTGTTGCTTTTGTCAAATTAAAAACCTGCCTCTTCCTGTTAGTGCTGCCACATCATTGGTCACAAGAGTCCGGTGAGCCCATGGTTCAACGACTTAAGCAGTTTGCTTGGTGCAAGATGGATTTACGCGAGTTTGGAAACTCCCAAATCTTGCGAGAATCCAGCTGCAGATCAAGGTTATAATTTTTATCATAGGCCAAATAAAACTAGTCTGTGCCCTTTATCTGCACTCACTGAGCCAGGACTAGCTGCATTCACCCTCATACCAGCACACTCTCACAGCAGAAAATACAGCTGCTTGTTGTTGGATAAACGAAAACTGAAACTGAAGAATGTAAGAAATAAGCTTAATGTTGAGATGAGGGGGTGCGTAATAAAGCGATCAATTTTGCTGCATGTCTAGTGCATAATCAGCATCTGCAGTACACAAAGAAATTAACATTTGCTATAAAATTTCCTTCTATGCATTACACATGTAGATGGCTTGTGGGGAAAGTAGCCTATCACCAGTGAAAGTCATTTCAACATACTGGATCATTATTATTTCCTAAAGCATAGATGGGGTTGGGGGTCTTCTTCATCTTCCATAGACTAATTGAATGTACAGTCTTATTGCAGTTGAGGAAGAGGGAATTCTTATGGCATTATAGTCTGTAGTTCACTGATCTCAAGCATCTGTTCTCTGTTGGTCAAAAGCCAAATGCAGGGGATGGTCCAAATTGTTCAGTATAGCATCCAACCTGTTGTGTGTCCATTGCTCCACTGCTTCAACCACCACTGTCTCCAAACTAATACCTATAGTTGAGAGGAGACTGAATCTGTAGTGTATAAAGTAAAAAGCAATGACGGAAGAACAGTACCGTGAAGAGCCCCTGTGTTACCCGTCTTAGACACACTGTTCCCCATCCTAACATACTTTGGTGTGATCAGTAGTCCAAGTTATAAAGGATGAGTACAGCCCAATACTCCTAAGTTTTTCACCAAGAATAGCTGGTCTGATGGTGTTGATTGCACTACATAATTGAAGTGCTGATCGTGCCTTTTTAGCACAGCAGGAAATATTATAGATGGGAAAAAGAACACTGAGATGCTCATCTCAGTTGAGCCTTGAGATGCTCATATTCTTGAAGTAAAACCTGAAATAAATGCTACATTAGTTTGAGAAGTCTATATTCTTTTTTTCTTTTCTGGTTTATGTAGCACGCAAGTTTGTGCCTGTTATTTGTTCCTTAATTTAAGGTTCGGTGAAGTAAAGCTGAGGGCTGACTTTGGATAGCTGGATGTAGCCATAATAAGTTTTTTTTTTTTTTTTGTTAGGCATTTTGTTGCCTGTGGTTATTGTGAGCAAAACTTACTGTTCTTGCTGCATTAAACTAAAAAAGTAAATAATTAAATCTTTTAGTTTCACCACCCCGTAATAAGTAATTTCAAAAATAGGCTTCTGTGTTTTTTAGAATAGTGAATTTATTAAGGTACATAATGGATAGACCCCATGATCAGTGGTTTGTAATATGATATGACAATATACTACTTTACATTACATGCAGTCACAGTGTGTGCAAATACTGAACTCACCTTACGGCTAGTTTCTGTGCTAGCTGACCCGTTGGCTGAACTTTAATCTCAAATAAGGAGGGGATCTTCTTCCCACCACTTCCACCCCCTCCAGCTGCAGGAGCTGGGGGTCCCATGTGGGGAACAGGGCCACTGGGATTTGGCGGCCCTCCTTGGTAAAGCCCTGCATCAGGTCCATGGATGGTTTGGGGGTTCGGAGCGGACACAGTGCCCGATCCTTGTGCACATTTGCTGCTGTTGAGGACCTGGTTGGAGCTAAAGTCCCCTGTGAATTCTGCTGGGCCTGGGTTGGTCTCTGCGGGGACAGGCCGGGGCGGTGTGGGCAGGAGGCCCACTCCAGGAGGAGGCTTGGGAAGAGGATTAATACCCTGTTTCTTCAATTCCTCCACCTCCTTCTCATCCTCAGCACCAGCCTCCGCATCTTCTGCCAGCATCTGGAAGAACATGGACACACACTAAGATTAGCATACGCAATATGAATAAAAAACAGCTGGAACAGTACCAACCAGTACAACATTAAATTAAATAGTTCAGGAACCAATTGAAAAAGTGGCACCAATATGCCTACAGCCATGAATTGGTCTCATTTTAATTCAGTTACACAAAAATAAATACCCCATGAGCCCCTTTCTATTTAAGGGATAATTTGCATATGAATGTAAGTATACAAGTATTATGAACATTAGTGCATGTATGGGAATGTGCCTTAATTTGTGTATATTTTCTTTGAAGTTCAGCTTTTAATCTAATTTGCATGTTTATATTTGTTGTGTTGCCAATTTTGAAAATCACTGCTAATCGACAAATTGTATACATTTATGTATTAATAATGCTTTACTAATATATAACCGCAATTTGCTACGGGAAGTGCTGGGGAAGCGTTGCCTCTATGTCTGTCCTGAGTATTTAAGCAACAAAGCTGACTCTGTGAAGCTGTCATTTCCCTGCAGCAGTAGGACAATGCAGGAAAATGTTTATCTTAGTTTACTTCCAGTAAGCTTTTTTTTTTTTTGTTGGTGGTGGTATAATGCTTGTTAAACGAGCACTTATTTACAGCCATGGAATTCTAGCTATACTGTATTTATTAACACCACAGCCTTTTGTTGCATTTTGCTGGATGTGATGGGTCTACAGGATTGTACCTTGTTGAGCAGCTCCTGAGTGTCATCATTGAGGGTGTCATGAGAGAACATGCACTCATCTCCGTTGACACAGTTTCCTGTAGTGTGGAAGAGCTTACAGGGGAATTCACGTGGCATAGGAGTCAAGGACACACACTGTGAAAAACATTTGTGCCATCTTCAGCTGTTTGAATTGTTTGTACAGTTTTGTTCATAATAATAACAGTGTTTTAAGAAGTGAGTAAATCTCAAAATCCTTATAATAGCTTTTATTTTTATACACGCAAAAGCATTGGGAACACTGCACATTATACTCTAATTCAAAACATGAAAAAAATTATCAAATTTGTTATTCCTTTACAGAAAGTCAAGAAAAGGGGAATATAGGCTGTACAAAGAAATAGCAGTGTCTGCATTTTTCTTTACAAACTTAAACATTTACTGTATAAACTAAAAAACTGCTCAAGATTTAACGTTAATTTTAATCACTAAATTAATATTTCATTGCATAAGGACTGCTTTTGAGTTTTACTCACTTTTTTGATCACATTATTATTATGAACACAACTGTATGTGTAGATTATATTCCTGTGACAAGGAAGTCTGTGAGCAGTAAAGGATATCATGCATGTAGGGACAGTGGTCAGCGCGGGCACAGAATCCAGTGATGTAAAATTTGCACAGCTCCTTCTTCTTTGGCAGCTCGATGTCATGGCTGAAATTACAATGCTCTCCCTAATGGTGGAAAAAGGACACGACTTCCACTTTATTATACTGTCTCTAAACAGTTAAATCAGACATTTTGTAAATTAAATGGTTTCCATAGATTACTAGGACACAAATAAACTATTGTAAGGTCAAAGACTGTGGGTTACAGATTAGTCTTTGTTTATGCAGCAGTTTTATTGATTAGATAACACAAACTGACGTGTGTTATCTGACTAACTGATTGAACTTGTACTACTGTACAACCTACTTTAAACATATATGTCTTACCCAGGTGCATCTGCCTTCTATATAATATTTGCAGATGGCCTTTCCTTTCTTGTCCTGGTGCTTCTCACTGTGATTTCTTCTTCCTCCAGGTCCATCCACTCCTAAACTTCCATCCTGAAATTACAAATACATGTAAAGTAAGATCTTTCAAATGATGCGCCTTCTGGAAAGGTTGCAAATGTTAGGACCTCTTCAAATTCGCTCTCAACTTTGATCTTTTTTTATGTATTTGTTGAGGATTTTTTTTATATTTTTCACAATTTTTAATGGATACTACAACCAATATCATTTACACAACAACAAAACTACAACATCTAGGAGGAAGGAGTGTCTATGGTGTTGGTCATCTGGTTCAAGGAACTTAAGGAGGAGATACATTGGCTGCAGATCTGGAAAGCAAAGGAAATCTGAACTCCCTGTCAAATAAGACTGAACTAGAGGCTCTTGTGAAAAATATCAAAACCTGAGTTCAGGTTAAAAAACAACATTGTGGACTCATCTGTGACTTAAATGGACTCATGCTTGTAAGACCAGATAGCAATGCCTTAGTTGGCAGAAGTAAGGGAGGAGGGCTTGCTTTGTATGTGAACATGACTTAAAAGAGACATTGAAAGCTCCTTTTTCAATTAATAACGTCCCTTAATAAGTCCCTTGTTCTTCCAGTGAGGTGTATGTTACATGTTTTGATCAAAATGTGTCATGGTTTAATTTATAGTCTTAACCACCCCGGTATGCACTTGTACAAAACTATAAGTTGTTATTTCGGGATTTTAAAAAATTCTTGATGAAAATGGAAAGTGCCTCATTAATTTAACCGGAGATTATATGTATGAGTCAAAGTCTGACCGCAATCACTAGGAGTCCCAGGAAGAGACGGGGGAAGAGACTGGGGCAGCCAGAGTAAGAATGAGCAATTGAAAGTTATCAATGAACAAACACTGTTGAAAACATTTAAAAGCGCATTCAACAGACACAGATTCCTTCCGCAGAGTCTGTGTACATTGCGGCCAGTGTATTTTCGTCTTGCTATTGTGTTATGTAGCTTCTGTTAGCCTCAGTTGCTACACCGAGACCAAAAGCAAACTCTGCCCGTGAAGAGCATCATGGCATCAGGCCACTGCTGGCTGCTCCCCGCTGTACTTTTAAATTATTTTGTTTTGCGTGACCTGAAATCTAAGTCAATCTGAAGTCAGTGTTTGGTGCGTGGAAAGACCAGCCGTCTCCAATTGTGTCAGAAATGTGCATTTTACGCCTGACATTGTGCCTTCTAACACTCATTAAAGAGCTTGTATGCCCATCCGCTGTCAAGTAGTGTTTGTCTTCCCTTCTTCATAAGTCTCTTTGACTAGCGCAAAGGGTGTTTGCAGTGAGGCCATTATATTGTAAACAAACAACCAACAACGCACAAGCAAGTGTGGCCAGACTACTTCCGGGTCAGGCGTCTTGGCAGAAATGAAATATCAAAATCAAATCATGGCGTTCTAACGCCTTTCGCATTTTCTATTTTTGAAAGAAACATGAATTGAAAATTGAAAAATCTAACCATTATTTGTCTGTTCATTTTACTTTTAAAAACAAAAAAAGGAAATATGAAACGTTTTTTCATTTTTGATTTTAAATAGAAAATCAACTGAACAAAAGGTAAAGGGACCCACCTTAAATTAAGGCAGTCTTTGTTTTAACAAACTTACCCCATTGTCCATGTCTCCACTGTTGTCCTCATCATTTCCTATTTCCCCTCGGCCTCTGCCTCGAATTCTCCCTTTTCCTCCTCTGATCATGCCACGCATCCCCCGTCCTCTGCCACGCCCACGCCCACCTTTACCCCCTGGACACAGGAGCCAGCCAGAACAGCATATATCACAGTTAGACACAGGCAGCACCAGTGAGATTATTTCACTCCTTTACAAAGTTTGTTGCAAAATACAATAGATTGACTGGTATATATCCCACATAACAATTGTCATCAATAAACTTGATTTCAGTGTGCAGGCCTGGCCTCTTCTTCAATAGGAACAGCAGACTCTGGTCTTACCCCTGGTGATGTAAGTAATACTACTACCCTACTCATTTTTGACACAAGATACAACTAAAATCACATCTTCAAAATCAGCATCTTGGCTGATTCCATGAGACATGACACAATGAAAAGAGTCTTACCCCTGCCCCTGTCTCGGTCTTTGGACTTCTTGTACTGACTGAGCTCTTTAGAGTAGTCATCATAGTCATCATCGTTGTCATAATCCTCATCTCCATACTATTACAAGCAGAACACAAAGGTCTTTAGACTTGCAGGGCTTACTCAAGTTCAAATGTTTGAAATGTATGAAACAGTTACAAGTAGATCAGCCTTTAACACAAGAGAAATGCTGTGTAACTCAATAAAACTGACTGCTCAATGATTACCTTTTCTGATCTTGTTCTTGATGAGCCTTACCTCCATGTCTTCTCCATAGCCTTCTCCATCATCGTTGTCTCCCATTTTGCCCCCTCGGCCCCCTCTGCCACGGCTGCCTCCTCTTCCCCTCCGGCCACCTCTCATTCCTCCTCTACATCTCAGGCTCTTCATGCGGCCTCTGGTTCCTGCACAGAAAAAAATGACACTGTGGTATACCAGTTAACCCAAGTTAACCCCCCCCCCGTGACGCATTGGGCAAGAGGAGGGGCGAGAACCCTCTCGAGATCTTGCATCTTCATGTTACTAAATGGAGATTACAGTGCATGTTTTTTATGTTTGTGTTGTAATTAATATGGCAACTGTGTGTGTCTGTGGTATAACATCTGTGATGAACACATCACAGTAGCTCAGATAAAGTCATAAGCCAATTTTTAAAGATTATAATTTTTGGCCTTTTGCCTTTATTTATAGGGTAGTAAACACATAGGAAACAGGGTGAGAGAGGGGGGAATGACAGTGGGCAAATAACCTGAGCAGGAATCGAACCCAGGTCTTCCAGGTATATGGTATGTGCTCTACCAGGTGAGCCACGAGACACCCAGAAAACCTATTTTTATCAACCCATGCTTGAAACTTGACAAGTCTGTTTTTGTGGGGAGAAAGAATTACTGAATACTGACAACTTAAAACAAAGTCTAAGCGTGTCAATAGACTCTGAATCTATAGTCTATTCACTGGAGCAGTATTACAGCAGTGTTTTGTACCTCACCTCTCCCCCCGCGGCCCCCCTCTTTGGCCTTGCGGTACTGGTTCAGCTCCTTGGTGAAGTCATCATAGTCTTCATCGACCATGTCCTCATCCTCCTCTCCTTCGTAGTTGTCTTCATCATAGTCATCGTAGGCCCCATAGCTCTGCTTGTCCATTTTCATATAACTGCTCTTCTTGGAGCCACTGTAGCCCCCATGAGACTGAAGAGACAAGAGCATGAAGTTAGTTGTAGTTAGTTGTTCTTCACAAATCTGATCCAAGATCCATTTAAAGATGAAAAAGGTAACCGTTTTTGGACTCACAGACTGGTACTGTGGGCTGTATTCTCTGTACTTCCTTTTCTCACTGGGGCTATAGTCTGAGTCCTCACTGTAGTCAGTGTGCTCATCATCAGAGGATGCATGGCGCTGCCACAGAGACACATGCATGTTAGCTTAATTGTTTCTCATGGTTGGACAGGTTTTCTGTTATGCATACTGGCAGCACTCACTTTATGCCTGGATTTGCGTTTCTTCTTGGCTCTCCTCTTCTCTCGTTCACGCTCCTTCTCTTTTTTTCTCTTCCTCTTGCGGCGGTGGGCTCTCTCATCATCTGATTCGCTGCTGTAGTGGCGCTCTCTACTTCTCAGAGGCCTCTCACCCCCATCACCTCCCGTTTCACCAGCTCCAGGGGCCCCTTCGTTAGCCCCCTCCCCGCTCCCACCTTCTGCCGCTCCCATCTCCTCTTTCTCCACCTCTGCACCGTCATCCTCCAGCTCACCCTCCTCCAGCTCACCCTCCTCTGCCCTGTACACCAACACACAACAAATAGTTTACCTCTCAGTGTCCTGGATGTGAAGTCACAGATGTAAACTTACAGTAAGACACATAAATCTAAAATTATAGTATGTACAAGTGAATGAAATTTGGTCCAGCAAACAATAACTTTTGCAGTGTTTTCATGTAGACATAAGGATCCTTTATTGGCTGTCAGAAGAAAACAATATGACGACAAGTTACTTCCAAACCATAGCCTTACTTATTAAACAATATATAACAAAATGTGTTGTCCAGTTATTAAGGTCTAGCAACCTGGAATAAGTTCCAAATCATTATATGTCACTGACTATAGAGTATTTTAACAGTAAGAGGTGTATGTGTAATTGCATTGTGTAGAATCATTGTGTGACTGTATGTATTATAAGTACTTTGTGTAAAATTAAAGTTAGGCAAATTGACAATGCTACAGTTATGTTGGTCTTGGCTTATTATATTATGTAATGAGAGCGTTTTCTGACCAGGCATCTGGATGTGGTTTGGAATGAAAACCTTTTCTTGAATCTGTCATGGATGACTGAGAACCTCCACAGATGTATTATGTAATATTTAACGTGGGAGGATTTTACAATTAATGCTACATCGCATTATTGTCACAACTTAAGTAGTGGGATGTCAGGACCAACACCTGACATTTCACACTGTGTATGTTTAACTCGGTATCTTTGCTTTAAACAATAGCCTTTTACATTAACAACAGTTCTCGCACAAACAATTGCAATTGCTTGATCTACATGCATTAAATTTTGTCTTAATCAAAAGTTACACCATAAAAAATTATGTTCATGATTAAGAGAAGTGTCATATTTTTTAATCAGTCCGAAAATAAATAAGCCTTCTTTCATGCCAAAAAGGCCAATTTACAAATGAACTGGTTAAACAGGCCTTGCTAGTATTCCGAATATTAATTTAAATTAAACTCATTAGCTGATCAGAATGTGGCTGTTAAAAAAGATTAACAAGCCACCAAAACCTATTTATTACCTTCAACATCAGCTATTATCCAGGATTACAATATAGGAAGGTGATGAATCATGTTTGAGAGAATTGTAATGCTTTAGAGCAATACATAATACCTCATAAAATAGATCAAATGTGTTTGGTATAATCCCAAAGCAACCCCAACCACTGGGATTGGATTATCAAAGCTACACATAGCTACACAAACTTGAGCATAACAAGCTTTATGAAAATACATTTTTTGGTTGAAACCAAGCAAACAGTTGCTTAGTTTCGTGCAAAACTCAACTAAAGTAAGGTCAACATGTGAAGTGAATGAACGCTTGTGGCAGAAAAAGTCTGGGTGTAACACCCAACACTTCAGAATCCTGAGCCACTTTAAGGAAACATACTCTGCTATACTAATAATAACTTTCCAGCTTCATCAAAACAAGCATTAAATATTTTTGTTACTACTTGTGTTAGACATAACGTGAAAATGTATGATATTAAGTTTACTTTACAAAACTGTCATAAAAATGTAAATATATCTTCACCCAATAGAAGTCCAATTTATTCCCACTACATCCCTGTTACAACTCTAGAACAAAGTGGAATTCACTGTATTTGAAAACTAAATTTCCCCTCCGTTTACATCGGAAAGATGTTTGGTCTTGGCCAATAACAGCTCACAGAAGAAAGGAACATACAGTAAAACTATATTGAGAGGTGGATAGAATTCATTCAAAAGCAGAATAAACCTGAATTAGTGGTGATAACTTACAGAAAGGATAAGCATAGGGCCAGGTTTGTTTATATTTGCCCTGAGATACTGCATATCAAGACTATAAACCAAATACATATGTTCAATTGCGTGTTGATTAATTTTGATCATATGAGACTTAGTTTAAGCCAGGCAATTAACTATGAGCTTTATCTCATCAGTCATGTCACTACTGTAGCTCAGTGCTGGCTGGTTAATCCAGTCCTACCCATAAAAGAGCTGTCATAACTTCTGACTCAGTAAAGTGCTCTGTTCCTGACTGCTCTATGAACAGAAACTGGTGGCTACAAGCTGCAAAAAGATGCTGAGCACATATTAAATAATACCTTGTAAGATGTTACAACACAAGAAAACTTATATAAATTAATATGCAAGATCAAATAATTCTACCACAACAAATCAGCTTCACAAGTCCAAGTAGAAAACCCAATAATTTAAAACAGCAATTATGATTACTGAACTGCCAGTGCAACAACTACTACTAAAACTGTGCAGGCTATAACAATTTCTATCCACACCATTAAAGTCCTATTGCTAGAAAACCGCAAGAAGCTTCTACGGAGCTCGTTTTTGTGTATTCTGACCAGAATGTTCAAATTAGGTAATCAACTGTGCATTCTGGTATAATGTTCTGGAATATAAGCCTAAGCTCAATGGAGCAAGTTACTTAAAGCTAGCAACAGTAAATGGCCATTAGTAACATGGGGAGTACTTACTGTGACATGTCTCCTTCACATACAGCACTGGGGATTTAAGGGACAGGGACGGTTTAACAAAACAAAGTGCCAACTGGGAATAGGGGAAAAGGGGACATTTGTGTTTAACTTCAAAGACTTGGATGCTTTGCAGACAGGCGTGTTTCACATTTTGGGGGACTTCATGTTTGTATAGCCAACAGTGGTAAATATGTTAAATATACCTGAAAGGGCCATTCACATTTACGATGGCTATGTTGGGTCGACGTCGAGGTTGGCCCAAGTTCGACAAGTTCCCAGTATTCTTAAAGTGTTTAAAACGTCTCAGATTTAGCTAACTAGAAAGTTAAAACATGTTCTCCTTCCCTGCTTTAGCTAACGTTAACCCGGATATGCCATGAGTGTCGTTAGAACGATCTAGGTTAGTTGGTAAAGATTAAAAACATCGCTTTTAAACAAGGTTAAGCATCAAACGGATAAGAACGTATAATGATAATTGTCTTCAAGTATTAACGGCGCAGCAAGGAAAGCTAATGTTTGTTAAAAAAACAACTCCTTAGTTTAGCACACTTAGCTAGCTAGTGGCTTTCGTTAGCTAACGAGCTAATTTAGCTAAGTTAGCTGGTGCGCAGGCCTAGTTATTTAATGAAGTCAAACGTTTACATTTATACAAGCGCCACCGGTTTCCAATTTAACTTAATTACCAATTATAAGTTATGTATTGTTATATGGCACGTGACCGTCGTTAATCGTTATTTTCACGCTTGATTCAATAGGATAACGTTAACATCACGGTGAGCGGACATTGGTCGTTTGTGTCGACTTCGTCTTTAATCTTCCGATAAGCTCTAGAGAAACTAATGTTTTAGGCATCAGAATGAAACTGAAGGGCGTATTATTTTCCAGTTATGTGGCCTCCCAGTTGGCGTTGTCGTTACCTCTGTACCCGTTTTCCAGAAAAGGCGGTTTAATCCCTTTGACAAAAAAAGAAAAATAATTCTGGCCTTTGTGTAAAAGCACAGGATAAATAAATAATTTGATTTAAATATGAGTGTAGAATTACTCGACCTTTCGTCAGTCAGGAGACTGTTGTGTTCGTGGTTGGAGGTTGGGGAGTTTGGATGGACAGTCATGCTTTCCACGGCCATTCCCTCTAGCTACATTGAGGTGCAAAAAATGACAACTCGGCACTGGATCTACTGGCTTATGCGTCACTTCACTAGGATCTACTTGTTTTGATTTTAGGAAAAGTTTCAGTTCATAGTAGGCAATTCTCCACTACAGTTGTAAGAGAAATATGATGAAATTGAGTCCTGACGTTGTCCGTCCTACTGTAGCGATGTGAAATGACGACTGATAGACTTAAAATGGCCGACCGTCTTCTCCAAAGCAGAAAGGGGAGGGATTTGCCAAAGATGACATCATAAACTATACGGACATCACCGATTGTCAAAGAACGCTAGCGCTATCCGAAAACAAAACAAAAAAGATTTAAACAAGAGTATTTTTATACAAACACGTTCAGAAGCAGGTAGAAATTAGGATATATAGCTAAGCAAAGTAGCAGTGTTGTAGTGTCTAGGTATGATAAATATAAAAATACATAGAAATACATCACTATAAGACTAAACTTTCGGGAAACGACATTATCAATTAGTTAATTTTGATTAATGATTGGCTTTATGGTTTTGACATCGGTTCCAAAAAAATATATGCTGAAGAATTATCTCACGCCCACTATTGCGCTTGTAGATGACGTCATCACCCAGCGACCACTTATTCAGCGGTGCAGTAGCTGTGTTTGAAAAGTACCGTGGAAAAGAGGCGTAAATTCTACTGACATTGCACAGTTTGAGTTAAATGAAATGGTTGACATGATCGAGAAGGAGGAGCTGATGATCAGCGAGGAAGAGGCGGCTCAGTACGATCGACAGATCCGGCTCTGGGGGCTGGAGGCGCAAAAGCGGTGGGTGAGCAGCAGCGTTCAGGGGCCAGCCTCACCAGCGCTGTTTTTATGTGTTTGAAGCTTGGTTCCTGCGATAAAGAGTAAATCGAAAGAGAAATGTACAGAAAGAGGAATCAGTTTTATTAGAATATTATTTTTAATTTCATGGTCCAATCACAAAGATTGAATCACAAAGATTGAATAAAATAATACAATGTATGATACATTTTGCATTTATAACCCATATTAGACGTATTGTTTGAGTGTGCACACAAACAGTGTTTGACGATGTCCGGATGTTTAGCATATAGTAAAATAAATATTAAAAAGAATGGCTAAATTAGGATGAAAGTAACAGTACAGTGACTAGCGTGTCCAGTGGAAGTATTAAAAACAGCCCTAAAAACTGCAGAAAGGCTGGGCTGTATTCCTAAACCTTTAATATCTTTGAATTTAAATTCAAAATAACTTATTAATACTCAGGGGGAATTCAGTTGTTAGGTTTCCTAAAATATATTGATTTAGACTTTATCTTCCGTAGAGTGATTGATTGTACGGTCTTGGCGTGGCATTTGGGAAAAGGAGTTCTGGAGGCATTCCATCCTGCAGTTCACTCATGTTAGACATATGCCCTTTGTTGGTTAAAAAAACAAATGCAGGGGATGGTCCAAATTGTTCATTATAGCATCCAATCAGTTTTTTGTCCATTGCTCCACAGCTTTAGGATTTTTTGGTTGAGAGCAGAGTTTATGGTTCCATCAATCACAGCAAGTTGTCCTGGTCCTGAAGCAGCAAAGCTGCCCCAGACCACCATATTTGCCTGTAGGCATGATGTTCTTTTTCTGTAATGCTGTGTTACTTTCACACCAGATGTAATGGGACACACACCTTCCAAAAAGGTGAACGTTTGTCTCGTCAGTCCACAGAATATTTTCCCAAAAGTCTTGGGGATCTTTTTTATAGTTGAGTCATGAATACTGACCTTAATTGAGTCAAGTAAGGCCTACCAGTCTTTAGAAGTTGTTGTGGGTTCTTTTGTGACCTCTTGGATGCGTCGTTGCTGCATTCTTGGGGTAATTTTGATAGGCCGGCCACTCCTGGGAAAGTTCACCATTTTCTCCATTTGTGGGTAATGGCTCTCACCGTGGTTGGCTGGAATCCCAAAGCTTTAGAAATTGCTCTGTAAGCCTTTCCAGACTGATAGATGTCAGTTACTTATTATTAAACAAGTCATGAATTTTTTTGGATCGTGGCATGATATCTTACTTTTTTAGATTTTTTGGCCTACTTCACTTTAGACACATTCTATTTAAGTGATTTTTTTTATTCAACAGGTGAAGTCAAGTCAAGGTCAAGTGAAATTAAACTTAGCTCCAGTGTGATTAATTACAGCTAATTAAAGATTTAAGAATGGGGGGGGGGGCTTACCATAGGGCTAGGTTTGTTTGTATAGCAATCTAGAGTATGTTTAACCTGTGATCTTAAAATTCTCTTTAGCAGCCATTAAAATGTTTTCATAATATGAGAGGAGAGAGCTACTGGTTGGTACTCATTTCATTCAATTTAGGCCCTTACTTTACTTTAGTTTTCCATAGAGTAGAGAGCCTACCTAACTTAAGACTTAGGTTTAAGAGCTTCTGCAATGGTAAACAGAGTTGAGCAGCACCTTCCTTTAACAAGACGTGGACAAACATCTGTCTGGACCTGCAGCTTTTCTGTGGGTACAGATTCCTCGGTTCAATCATAACAGCTGGTTCAGTCACTGACAGAGTGTGCTGGTCAGGCATCGCTGGTGAAGGAGTGTTAGTGGTGGAGGAAATTGGAGATGCTGATGTGGACAGAGAAGGAGGAGTAGTCGATGGAGGTGGTTCTTTCTTGATGCTGATTTTTTTGAAGCATTGTTCTGTTTGTCTGCTCATGCCCTCCAGGCTGCGGGCGTCTCGTGTGCTGCTGGCTGGGCTGGGTGGACTTGGGGCTGAAGTGGCCAAGAACTTAATACTGGCTGGTGTCAAAGGACTCACTTTACTGGATCATGAACAGGTGCGTATGTTCGAAATGTAAATCTACTCAAGAAAAAATTGTATCAAATCCACCTAAATATAATGAATTAGAAAAGGAGTGACAGAAGGGAAGTGTATGTCCAGTAGATGGCATCCTTAGCAAAGTTAATTTATTTTGCATCTATTCTATCAACTTTTTTGATTTTTGTAATTTCACAAATAAATATAAATCAAGTTTGTTTAGTGATACTCCTCATTAATAAGGCATTCATTTATCTTTAAAACATTCCACGTAACGAGTGGGCCATTATTTTATGAGATGGTCCAAACTAGAACCTGTGATTGTTTAGAAGAAAATTTGAACAATAGTTTTTAAAATGAAATAAAAGCATTTATGTATCACTTACTTACTCAAGTCAGGAATAAAAGTGATTCTTACGTCTTTATTAGCTACAAGGGATTATTTGTGGTATTTGTACCAGATAAATGTTTGCTGGATTTGAATTTGATGCAATCAATGCAAATATTGCTCAGCTCAAGATGTGCCTTTGCTAATAGACTTCATCCTTCATAAACCAAATGACGGATTGCTCTAATAAAACTCAAAGGTGGATTATTTCTCTACGTGCCCTTTATATAAGTGAACTCTCTCAACATATCATTCCAGTTGATTGATTAATATTGCATAATTGTGTCAAATGCATTTTTCAGATGCACAAAAAAATTAAATTCACTTGTGTAATCACTATGTAATTATTGCTGCATTTATGTTTGATTTAATTGATACACAAAATAAATATAAAAATGTTCTTTTTAGGTATCAGAGGAGTCCTGCAGAGCACAGTTTCTGGTACCAGTAAGTGCTCACGGCCAGAACCGAGCCCAGGCGTCTTTGGAGAGAGCCCAGAATCTCAACCCGATGGTGGAAGTCTTTGCAGATGCAGACAGAATCCAAGATAAACCAGACGACTTCTTCCTGCAGTTTGATGCGGTCAGTGCTGGAAGTTATCATTTTAACACAGTTAAAACACACACAATATATATATATATATATATATATACACACATACATACATACACACAATATTGTTGTGTTGTTGCTCAGGTGGTTCTGACCGGCTGCTCCCGAGATTTGATGGTGAGGCTGGACCAGCTCTGTTGCCAGCACAACATTAAAGTTTTCTGTGGCGATGTCTACGGTTACTATGGTTACATGTTTGTTAACCTTGGGCCAGAGTACAACTATGTGGAGTAAGTTTGATGTATGCTGTTATTCTTAAGAATTTGTCATCTTTTTAAGCATGACAGAGTGAAAGACTCTAGAATGCCGGTTAGATACGATCATTGAAGACAGGAACTCTGGACAAAGAGTAGGGCACAGAGAGTTGTAGCCAACAACCTTTTATGAAAAATGATTTAATGTGTTACAAGTAATGGCAAGTTTAATTGGTCCATAACAAATGGGTGTGAAACATGAAACATGAAAATCAAATAGTAATAAGGTAAGCTACATGTCATGTATTTACATAACTTAAACAATTATAAAAGTCCCTCTACATTGAGCATTTGTACCATAAGTCACACAATGCCATATTGCATTGCTTGCATTAGAGTCAGTATAAAACATAGCAAGCGGAAATAAACACAGTATTAATTCAGATGCTGGTGAATTAAACCATTCTATGGTCTATAGAGCCCTCTAGTGACTAGATGTGCAAAACACAATACTACCACATGGCAGAGCACCGCAAGTACAAAGGGCAGACATGGGAGCAGTTGTCACATGTGAAATAAGCAGTCATAGTACAAACTACACAAAACACATTGTAATTACGCAAAGCAGGTGACCTAATGTGTAAGGCTGAGATGTGATGTGTGTTCAAGATGAACTGGATTCTAGATGAGAGCAGACGGCAGCAACTGGAGGCAGAGAAAGACGTCTGCTGTGAAGCAGGACAGTTTGTGACTCAGATCACGTCTGAAGTGCAACTTTATACTGCAATCCCAGTAAAAAACATATTTCACCAAGATTTGTACAGTAAGCTAAGCAGAGCTCTGTACTGTTTGTCTCGACAGGAGGTGAGAAGGTAAAAAATTAGTGGACTGACCTCTGTTTAAGGAAAACTGTATACATGATTATTTTGGTGGAAAAAACGTAAATTGGTATACTACTGACTGAAAAAGAAAGCAGTCTTGAATTTGTCCTAAAGATGTACCGTATGCCTATTTCGTCGAACTGCAATAATATCATATGGTTACAATTGACTATAAAAGTTTTGGTGCTGCTCTATTAGCTATATCTGAATTATTTTAAATATTGTATGTCTCTCGCCGGAAAAATAACATGAAGAAAAAGAAAAAAACTATCATGATGTGTCCCAAATTTCACACTGAATTAAGTTTGTGTTTTTTCCTTTTTTTTTTTTTTTTTTAACTCTTTTTAAGAGAAAAACCTAAAGTTGTGAAATCTTCAGGAGATTCCAGCGCTGGTCCAGAAGCAAAAAAACTCAAAGTGGACCCCACTGAGACCACCATGATGAAGAGGGTGGGATTATCACACAAATAACAATAAACCAATGTGACCATATGTGCTATTATTACCATTTACTTTGTGTTTGAGATCAGAATTAAACATTTGTATCTCTTCCCCATCCCACATTATTTAGTTTGCAATGGTTAAAATAAATGATTTTTATTGTGCACAGAGAACTAGACTTTCCTTTCATCATCCTGTTCTATATATTTTAACTCTGCTATACTAACTTACACTACAATAATTTTTGTTCTTTGTTAATAATTACAATTTCATTTTTTTTTTTGTAAAAAAACAATCTTGAGTTTCATTTGAGCAGTAGATTGACAGTAGAACTTGAAATATCAATGAAATATATGCTGCATCTCTTCTCAGATGGTGTCCTTCTGCTCTCTGAAGGAGGCTCTGGAGCGGGACTGGACCAGTGACAAAGCCAAGGCTGTGCTCAAGAAAACACCAGTTGACTACTTCATGTTTCAGGGTATTTTTAATTATTCATATTTCAGCTTAAATATGAATTCATCCAAATAAGTTATATGTTTTTAGCACTAGTGTCCAAGCATAAAAATGCATAAAGTAGTATGGAAAAATATAGCCGATTATTCACAAAAGTCAGACTAAAAAATAAATCTATTTTAAATGTATGCACAGTAAGACAACTATAACAAAACTGGCAAACAAATGCCAAGCCATTTAAACTTGGCCATTTATAAGCCATTTATTTAATCTTGCTCGTATTTGTAAAATCATTTACCAAATCAATTCAAGTTGCTCTTCATTTGTGGAGGTTTGAAACACAAATTTGTGGCAACAATTTTACACATTTACAAAGTCATATAATTTAAATATTTATATTTATATTACACATACAAATCAATTTAATACAAATCCAAATGTTCTTTTGAGACAATTTCCTTCTATAATAGTTCAACATAACAAAAAATCTCACAACATACAATATTTCATTACTTTTTTAATTCCAAGATTTAAAACAAATTATTAGGACAATATTAGTAATGGAATATCTGTTATCACCTATGTGATAAATATGAATATATGTGGTAACATACCAGTTCTGGCTCATTTTAGTTTTAGTTTTGCAGTATGGCAGTATGTGCAGGAAACACACCTTAAACAAGTGTCTGGGACCAGTTCGATGCGTCACTTAAAAAATGTTCCTGTGTTAACTGTTGGAGTCACAGAGGAGGGAAAGGTCAATGTAAATGTCAGCATTAAACGGATGTTTGTCCATCTGCTGGTATTCATATGGCTGAAAATTAAGAGACATGTTCCTGTTTACTGTTTTCGGTACTTACTGGTTTATTTGATCATTCTGTTGGATGATGAGGTACTTTAGTCTGAGCATAATGAAAGCCTGCTTCCACCCGTTGCTCTGAGGCATTCACTGTGAATGGAAAAACAAATGTCCTGTTGTTGTTTAATAAGGTAAACGTGAAGCAGGTTATCATCTCTGTTTCTGTTGAGTAGTGCTTGTTTTGGGGCACCAAAAAGAACGTGGCTCCTCCCATGTTAAAACCACTTCCTGTACCACTAGGAACAGTTAGGACACTTAAACCCTGGCTTTTTTTTTTAGATGTTATAAGGTTTACACACACACCTGACGTTTGAAAGATTTTTTTTTGTTATTGAATGAAGAGTTTAACTAGACCGTATTTTAACATTATTTTGCAAATAAATTGTATAAAAATAATGCCTGCATTCAATTGGCTTTTGTATAGACGTATACTTGTTTACTGATGTCCATAAGAGCTAACATAAGTGAACAAATATCAGAGGATGTTTCTTTTTTTAAATTTTTCTACCATGGAATGAGACTGTGGACCAGTTTTATATAGAAGTTCATGTTAAAATTGATGTCTTTTGATTTGGGCCTATTTAAATTAAATTAGCAGAAGACCTGTTGTTTGAGCTGAAGGTGAAGGAAGACAGATGGCAAACTGTGTCTAAATGGTGCATTGAATAAAAAGAAACTGAAACTAACATTAAATACAAATATTAATTTAACACAAGTGAATCGATCACCTGTTAGTCTTATCTTTGGTATTAGTATTCCAGTTTTTGTTTTCCATAATTTCCTCTCTGTTCAGATAACTATCTGGTGTTGTGTGGTGGTTTTGTTCAGGTGTTCCAGAAAGTTAGTTGAAAGACTGTGGAGCTTCCATCCAAAGGCTGCTCTGAGGACAGTTAACCACACTGGTGCTGATGGTGCTTTGAAGTTAATGTTGCAACATAATTTTCCCCTGCTATAGTTAAGTTTACAATTTGGTGACAGAGTTGTCATTTAAAAATGGTTTCAGATTTCTTTTATGCATGAAATTCCTTTCGCTTCTTTGTGAAAAGACCTCACTGTGTGGGCTGCAGATAGTATCATTGTTTTATTCTTGTTTATTCTTCTATTGAGATTGATTTAAGTGTTTGGAAATGGCTGTGGGAGGCCATGACTTCCTGGTGTCATAAGGCAACAGGACCAACAGGAAGTATGTGGGTGAGGTTCAAACTGTTCCAAATTGCTAAATTAAAGACACATTTGCTGATATATTTTTTTCATTTTTGAATTCTTTCCTGCAGTTGAATATCCATGCTGCAGCAGACACAAGAAAGTAAGAGTGATTTAAAATACATTTGCACACCATACTCTGAGTGAGCTCTCTCAAGTGGGTGATCGTGCAGAAAAAAGTATAAATGGCAGTAGTGTTGTATGTATGTATGTATATTATATGGAAAAATTGCCATAGAAACTCACAACCTTAAACTGACATTTTTGTCTTTGTTACAAAGTCAGTGTCATCTCCAAGACAGTCCTTGCAGCTGTTTACAGACATTTTTCTGACTTATGTTGACCTAAAGAGTCTCTGAAGCACGTTGTAGAGAATTGTGTTACTGCCTTAGAGCTTCGAAGTATTGGACCACATACAAGGACTGAAGAGAGTCTGGATGTCTTAAGCAGGAGAAGTTTATTACCATCACATACAGGCCCGGAGACAGCTGAACAGTCAACACAGCGTAGTATTGAACATTCAAGTCTGGCTATGCTTTCATTGGTCA
Organism: Rhyacichthys aspro; assembly: GCA_036850595.1. Lineage (NCBI taxonomy): Eukaryota > Metazoa > Chordata > Actinopteri > Gobiiformes > Rhyacichthyidae > Rhyacichthys > Rhyacichthys aspro. The sequence continues at coordinate 23,554,631 of CM072160.1, forward strand.
GAGTTTATAATACCTCGTAGAAGGTCAATTACGCAACCAATACAATAACAAAGAGTTGGTATTCAGTTGTTATTCAGCTGATTAGGCTTGAGTTTGGAGACATGTTATCCTGCAGGTGTCTGAGTCTATCTGTTGACAGAGCCCAAGGCTCAGGGCATCACAACCTTACAATAGATCCCAAAATTCTCTAACACACATCACCTTTCTCTTTTCATTAAAACCTCTGTCTCATCCATCTGCCTTTATATGTGCCTTTCCATGTCCTTGTAGTTCTGCTGAAGTTCCGCACTGACAAAGGTCGTGACCCAGACCCGGGATCTTTTACAGAAGACACTGAGACACTGAGACAGATTCGCAATGACGTCCTGGATGCTCTCTCAGTGAACACAAGTCTCTTGAATGATGACTTCATCAGGTAAAAGTCTTCCTCACTCTTCTTCCACATGGTGAAGAAGTGTTTTCAAAGTAAACTGGCCTTCCCCCTGCAGTTTTAAAACTTAAAAAGTCCAAAGCATCATTAGATCTTACAATGGCATATTATTGGCCACGTTAAACAAAAACTGCAAATTATGTAAATACAATTGTTATCATATACAGTTGTTAAAAAATACAATGTAAACAGTGTTATTTTGAAAATACATTTTTAAGCCTATTAGTTCCGTAAGGTTATGAGTGGTAGTCCAGCCAGTCCACAGAATATTTCTCCCAAGTCTTGGGGATCATCAAGATGTTTTTTAGCAAAAATTTTTTTTTTGGCCAGTAGTGGTTTTTCCTACATCTCGTTCTTATGGTTGAGTCATGAATAATGAACCATGTCTGAATCACATCCTTAACTGAGTGAGGCCTGCAGCTCTTTAGATGTTGTTGTGGGTTCTTTTGTGACCTCTTAGATTGGTTGTCTGCACTCTTGGGGTAATTTTTGTTAGCAAACTTTGCACAATATTCAAGACTAAGAAAAAATAAATAAATTTGAAATCCCCCAAAATACCAAAGACCTTGGGCCTATGGGAACAGGAACATTTAGAAAATTGAAAAAAATGAATATCTACTTCATCCTACAGACTTCATCTAGGCACATGTGCCAACAAAAGTTAGCAATTAGTTTTTTGATCAATTTTGTGTGACCGTAACCAGCCCGTAATAAAGCAGCCATTTTGAGGACAATAAAATCAAAATTAAGTTTGGCGTAGAGACATGAATGGGCTTTATTCATGCTTTATTTCACGTTCTAATTCTTTGAATTTAATGATGCCCGCATCACTCAGTGGACATTCATCTGCCCAATATGACAGTTTATCCACTTGCAAGGGGCTTAAAAGACCACTGCTCATTGACCTTTGCTTTGATTGAGAAAAGCTTTTTGTGTCTGTGTGCCCCACAAAACGCCACATGGCAAAGACACAGGGCAACACAAGATAGCTGCACCAGGCACAAGATAGCAAATATACCTCTGTCTTGATCTCTGCCATGCCTGCACTGCCACAAATACGGCCCCTTTATGTGTGTGTGCTGTGCAACATAAATACATGAATAAACAAAAAGAGCTTTAAACAAAGAAAATTAATGCTATGTATTAAAAAGAATTTTATTAGTTCCTTAGCTGATTCTGGAGTTTGACACAAAAAGAATTAGTAACAGTCCATTTGACATCTTTTTTTGTTTGTTTGTTTTTTGCCCCCAGCTTCTGCTTCTCTGAGCTGTCCCCTGTGTGTGCTGTTGTGGGAGGGGTGCTGGGACAGGAAGTAGTTAAGGTAAGCTTTGTCTATAGATCATAAATTAATAAGGAATACATCCAAAATTCTGCAACAAGGTGTGTCTATGCAATGGTGGGAAGAGTTTCTTTGTCCAACTAGAATGGGGAGTTAAAGATGATCTCATGCTAAGGCTTCATATTACCGCCTTCAAATATTTTGGAACAATTAAACACTCATTTATACCCAAATGTATCAACCAAAATATGGTTCCAATAACACAATGCATTCAAAAATAAAACAATGTTTCTATGGTCAATAATTGTAGTCCTTTTAGAATATACATTATGTATTCACAGTTAAAACAACATTTAACATTCAGGTCATTCATTAATGAGCAACTTTTAAGTCTGTTAAAGTTGATCCTTCAATATTTCTTCAAGTTTGTTCTTTTGGAAAGGAATGCAGGGATGAGGCACGAAAGTGACTTTGGGAGGACTCCTTATTTATAGCTGTACAATCCATGCAAAGCACAGATCATGTCTTTCGTTTTCAGGAAAGGTCCTTCAAAGTTCACAAGTAACATATTATTTCAGGGTTGGTGTGTGGTGTCAGTTCAACACCAGTGACCATAAACAGTTGGACTCCAAACCAAATCTGGACCACTAGAGGCCTCCGTCCAGACCTGTGCCCTTTTACATCAGCATTAACTGTTCTTTTTCACAGTTGTGTCAATTAGTTTTTCATATTATTAGTACTAGAACTAAACCAGGACTAAACTGAATAGTAAACCAGGACTAACCAGGGCCAAACTGAATACTGAACTAGGACTAACAAGATCAAACTGAATACTGAACCAGTACTAACCAGGACCAAACTGAATACTGAACCAGTACTAACCAGGACCAAACTGAATACTGAACCAAAACCCCAAATTCATCTCTGTTGATGACGTTAATATTGCCATTCTCATAAATTCTGAATGTTTTGTTCACCCTTTCAGAATACACTTAATATTCAGTATAATAAATGCTGTGACAGCAACTACTGTCAGTTTTGAGAGCATTAGGATATAAATGATCATATACAGAGTCCACAGAGACAATCTTTCAGTCAAAATAAAGCTAACATTTACTATAATGGTATTCTAGACATTCATTTCTATTCATCACATTCATTAGCCCAGTATTGATCTTTGATGCCCCAATTTGATACTGTATTTAAATGAGTTCTCAGGTAAGCAGTAAACACTGGGTTGAGCTGAGTAGATTGAAAACACGGCATTCCTGTAATTTAGTCTCACGGGTAGTTGTTTTAGCATGTTGTGTGTATTTGCACTTTCACAAAATAACTGTCCTGCAGTTACTGCAAACTGCATCTTTTTTGTCTCTTTTGTTTCTTCCTCTCCATGAGTCCCTCCTTTTTTTTTTAGTCTTATTAATGCCAAGTTCATAAAAGTACAGAAAAGATACATACAAAGAAGTGACATGACATACAAAGCACCATTCGAAGACGTATGTAACAATAAGTAAATATCAAAAAACAAAAGCTTTAACAAAATAAGTTAAAAAGATTAAATAAATTAACGGTTTTAAGAGCTTTATACTGTTAAACGTCTTTTTAAAAACAGTAAATAAAGGATTTCCCATGATTCACTCCTATGCTCAAATTGCTTTGACATTATGACGTAGGATGCCGTGCTACAGTGCACGATAAAGAAAAAAGGAAAATTTAGAACCAGTTCTTGAGTGGAACCGGTTTTCAATTGCCACCCCTACAATAGACAGGGCCACAGTTACTCTGCTGTCAGTGATGATGAAACAGGCTGCAACTGACACATTGACCCAGCACTTAACTCAAACTTCTACACACAAGATGAAACTGAAAAGTAAAAATTGTTTTCTTTTTCTGTAGGCCCTGTCCCAAAGAGATGCTCCCCATCGCAATTTCTTCTTCTTTGATGCTCGTAAAGGCAACGGTGTGGTCGACTACTTTGGACCAAACTAGACACATCTCATTATGAACCATTTCAACCTCTGATCTTTTTCTCGTGCTTTCATCCACATTTAAGTCAGGCTAACCATTTGTACTTTTTATAATAAAACATTTAATAAAACTAACTAAAAATGTTTATATCTTTTCCATTTTAAAGGTTTTTCTTTTATTTGCCCACTATATCTACGTGTAATGGATCCAACATACACTGCCCGTCCCTAAAAAGAAAGTCACCACCTAGATTTAACTAAAATCTAGGTGTATGCATGTATGATTATGCTTTAGCTGGCAAAAAACTTGAAAAACTCATGAAATTCTGGACAGGAATAACATTGCATGTCACAACATTTATTCCTGTCCAGATGCACAAATTTTTCACCAAGATCTTGTATTGATGATAGGAGAGTCGACCGCTGCGCAAAACACATCCCAAAGATTCTCAATGGGGTTAAGGTCTGGACTCTGTGATTGCCATTCCATGTGTAAAAAATATGTGTCATACTCCCTGAACCACTCTTTCACAGTTTGAGCCCTAAGAAAAAGATTAACATCTTTTCAACAACCACTGGATGTGTCTTCTGACATAGTTGTGTAAGAAATGAGAAACTACTCTCTGTATCAGCTGACTTCAGCTAGCATCAAGTTTCTTGCCAACTGAAGTATAATCATCCATGCAGTAATTATTTAGTGGGAGGCTTTTGTCTATTTGCTTGGTTAAGTCTAGGTGGTGACTTTCTTTTTTGGCCGGGCAGTGTACCAACATATATTAATACAAACGGCAAGCTATTTTTGCATCCACCAATTAGATGAACGCTTCCCATAATGAGGCTGTGATTGGCCGATCCCTTGGAGTGGATCTGAGAACATCTGGGGCTGATGCAATGTGAGGAGACTCCGGAGCTCACCCACTCTGTTTTCAGCCAATGTGTGATTTCAGAGATTCACTCAGGAAAAATTCTTAGAAATGTACTCAATTCATTATCCCAGGGTTTACAAAATACTAATGCTAATACATCATTATATCACTCAGTGCTAATTTGGCCATTAAAAGGTCAAAGGTTGCACAGTCCAGAAAAATGGCTGTAGGTCTCTCCGTGCTCACAGTTATAGGGATAGTGCCAGTCCCAATGTTTCATTATTGGCAACTGATCAGAGATAACTTCTGATCTATAACTGAGTGGACTTTCTGTCATAACAGTGGCAAGACCCAGATAGGATTAAATACTTTAGATCAACATAGACTTAAAGACACTTTAATACTCTGGATCATTTTTGACCCCAGCTCACCCGCTGTTTTGCCATCTTAACTCTACATTCTCTGGAATATCTATATGTACATTTGAGTCAATGGAGAGGCGTCTCCTTATCTGAACTCTCAACTGGTTCTCCACCTGCTGCATTTAAACTGTCCAGATGTCCATGTGGCCATTGTAGGCTGTAGAAAACATCTGCTCTACTGTCCCCTATAAACTGTCCTCAGTTGACCTTCCTCTGTTACTGCTGTTACTTCACAGAAACTAACTCTTGGAATAATAATCATTAAGTAACTTTAAGTGTTGTGTCATCAGCCCCCAAACTTTCTTTAAATTGAAATACAAAAAAAAAATAATTCTTAAAACAATATTGTTTCTGAGATTCTTGTCATGGTCTTTTTTCAATTATGTTAACAGCTCATCAGCTAATAAATCAGTTTTATACATGTAGTATAAGAAGGCAAAAGAGCTAAATATGTTTGATTTATTTTATTAAAGAAAAAGTACAAAAATCAAAGGGGGTGGGGTCATGGTTTATATTAAAGACTCAATTCAGTGTCGTGAAATACAGTGGTCAAATACTCAGCAATTGGAATGTCTAGGCTTAGAAATCACTCTGTCACCACAAATGTCCTTTCTTATTGTTATAATTTATCGAGCCCCCTCATCTGATTGTAGCTTCTATGAGAGTGCTAAAAGAGTGCAACCTAAAAAAAAGAGATACTTATGGGAGATTTTAATGTCAACTGGGAGGATGCATCTGCTAGAAAAAAATTAAAAAGAATCACTGATAAATTTGACCTTGTTGAAATGATCAAGGGGCCAACAAGAATAACCACTTCAACAAGTACTCAAATAGATCTCATATTCACAAATCGTCCTGAGAGAATTATAAAATCTTTCAATATGCTAACAGGTCTTTCTGACCACAATCTTACACTTGTGGCCAGAAAACTTAGTAAAAAAAGATTTTGTCCTTATGTCAGAACACATGAGTCCGTCAGAATACCCAAAAACAAACAAGAGAGTTTCAAAAATGCGATTCAGGAGATAGATTGGGATCATTTACTGTTGGGAGTAGACTGCGAAAAAGACAATGACATTTTTTTAACAACCCTAGAAAGAACAATTAAAAACTGCACTTCTATAATCAAACACAAGAATAATAAAAACTCTGTTCCATGGGTTAATCCAAACATCGTTCAACTCATGAAAGAGCGGGACCTTGCATTAAAAAATGCACTTAAAACAAAATCATCTACTGACCGAAAGATTTTTATAGCACTCAGAAATAAAGTTGTCAAAAGTATAAGAAAAGCCAAAGCGGACTACTTCCTGACCAAAATAGAAAATACAAAAGGAAACTCCAAAGCAACCTGGGACCAACTTAAAAAACTAACAGGCCGACAACAAAAAAAGAATAAACTGATAGAAATCAAAGTAAATAGACAACTCATAAATAAACCATGTGATGTAGCAGATGCCTTTAACAACTTCTTCATTAACTCTGTAGCTGCCATTGCCCAATGCTTTTCTCCTGACAACTCCAATATACACACAACAAATACAGCTGAGCCAACTTTCAGCATGAGGAAAATCACTGAAAGTGAGGTCCTACGAGCCATTAGATCTCTTAAACCTTCAAGGACAAAGGACATGCTTGGAATGGATACACTCATGCTGAAAGAGCTCAGTTCCACTTTAACTAATCCAATAACAAAAATAATAAATCAGTCAATTTCTCAAGGCATATTTCCTAATGGATGGAAGTCAGCTGCAGTCATCCCAGTATTTAAAAATGGAGATCCCTACTCTGTGGGCAACTACAGACCAATAAGTATTTTACAAACCGTATCAAAGATTACAGAAAAACTAATAGCAGACCAAATCATTTCATATCTGACCACCACTCTATTTACCCTTCATCCAATGCAGTTTGGTTTCAGAGCCAAATATTCCACCGAAACGGCCAACTGTTTTTTCACAGAAAATATTAAATCATTAGTGGATAAAGGTGGTGTAGTTGGTGCGGTCTTCCTCGACTTCAAAAAGGCATTTGACACTGTAAACCATAAACAGTTAATAACAAAACTAACACACTTCAATTTTTCACCAGCCTCCTTGCAGTGGATTCAGTCTTACATATCAAATCGCTCGCAGTCTGTTAGAATTCAAAACCACCACTCACCTCCCCTTCATCTGTCCACAGGTGTCCCACAAGGATCTATTCTTGGCCCATTACTTTTCTCCTTGTACATAAATGACCTCCCAGCAGTGTGTCCCAACCTCTTCATACAACTGTACGCTGATGACACAGTAATTTACACACACGGACAGAGTACTACACAAGTTGCAGAAGTTTTTACACAGTCCATGGTACATATCACAACCTGGTTGAGTCAATGCTGCTTACAACTTAATGTAGACAAGACAGTGGCCATGTTGTTCACAAAATCCAACAGTCCCAGTGTTCAACCTGATGTCTTAGTGGCGGGACAGAGGCTACAGGTTGTATCGGAATACAAGTACCTTAGAGTCCTTATAGACAGCAATTTGACATTCAAATCACAAGTCAAAAAAGTCTGTAATAGAGTCAAATTCCACCTCTCCAATTTCAGTTATATCAGGCCACAACTGTCATCACATGCTGCCAAAGTTTACATGCACGCCTTGGTACTGTCACATATTACATATTGCCTAACTACATGGTCACAAGCAAACATCACTACACTGAAGCCATTAGAGTCTCTCTACAAACGAACAATAAAAATACTTGATAAGAAATCAATTCATTATCACCACTGCTCAATACTAAAAAAGTACAAACTTTTAAGCTGGGACAATATGATCAAATATTCAAAATTATGTTTAATGTTTAAAATTATTCATGGCTTGTCTTCTCCTCCTCTCAGCCAGTTTGTTAACATTAGAACATCATCATACCGTTTCACTAGAGGTGCAGCCAGAGGGGACTGCATTGTTCCACTTAGAAAAAGTGCATTTGGTCAGTGCTCTTTTGCAGTTACAGCTGCACATGAGTGGAACTGTATTCCATTTAACATCAGAGAAGCGACATCCTATAATCTATTCAAAATTTCTTTAAAGGATTGGTTCATTGATAATCAGATCTGCCAACACTAAAGTGTCTTGTCCTGTCTTCTGTCTTCTGCTCCTGTCTGTACCAGGCCATGTGTTTTTACTAACTTTACTAATGTATTTTGTGTGTGGATGATTGTGCTTTAACACCAGTTTTTAACACTTGTCTGTGTTTTAATATGTGTACATTTATATCTTTGTAAATAATATTGTATGTGTATAACCTTGTCTTATTTTTAGGGTGACACCATAAACATCAGTCCGGGGACTGCAGATGAAAAGTAGCCTTTTGGCTAATTCTGGTGCATTTACAGAAATGTGAATTAATGTACACTGTCCCTGTAATATAAACTAATAAAATAAAATAAAATACATCTGCACTGAACAGGCAATCCAAAGACTGACAAAAGAATACATCATTATTAAAAACTGTACAAGTATAAAAAAGAGTCTGTCAGCTGTGGTCCGTACCAGCAGACTGAGTGACAGACAGCCCACTTCATCCCCCACAGTGCTTCAGTTCATCTCTGACCTGGGCCAGGTCAGACACACACAGTTGTGCTCACTGCTCACTGGTGCAGAGGTCCAGTCTGGTCTGCCTTTACATGAGCCTGTAGAAGGTGCTCAGAGTCTGACTGATGAAGTAAAGGACACCACGGAGCTCATGTCTCCAGAGTGGCCTGGGAGGACCTAAGTGCTAAAGAAAACAAACGGGGACAAACAGTAATTATTACTCAGGTTGAACACACATTGATACATACTGAGTCCTCTGAGAAATTAAGGCAGTCGGAACCTTTCAGTAATTGCTTTCATAATAGATTAGATTTATTTAGCGCAACTCAAAGTACTTTGAGTCCATTATTCATTCACTCCATAGTCATACATACCTACGGCCTCTCAGACCACCACCAAACACTCTTATGCATTAATACACCAGTGCACCGGACACAGGACACAACAGCGTGAACTGGGGGGAGTGGGAATTGAACCACAAACCCTCCAGTTATTGGACGACTGCTCCCCCCTGGGAAAAATAATGATGTAAGCTGCAGAGAGTGGCTGCCTAGTAGGAGCTGCTCTACTGATTAGTCTTTGTCCCATGCTATAATCATATGCATATCTGCAAACATTGGCAAATTATGTTTGAATGTAGTGTATTCATGTTTAGCTACAAATATGTCAAATGAGACACATGTGGTTGGATAACTAAAACTGAAAGGCCTGTCCCTGCTCTTACCCCTCTGTGCAGCAGAGCAGTGTTGAACTGGTCTCCGATGAGCCTTAGTTTGTAGGCCACTCTCTGGTCCTTTAGCTCCTGGCCCATCAGTCCTCTGGGTGCCCTGTGCTGAGGCAAGGCCCAGGTTGAGCTCTCATTCCTTGGCAGCAGGTCGGGCAGAGGTTCCTGATGGCTCCATGCATCCTCATACTTCTCTCTTTCTGAGTCTGCAGCAGGAAAGTCAAACTAATTAAAAAAATAAGTCCCACAAGCCCCCATTACCCCACTCCTCTGCCCAGTACAAACGCTCATGTGAGAAGAGAAGGCTGTTTGGTGTTTGCGTGTAAGATTCTAAGAGCAGTACACATTTATTACACTAACCCAGACAGTTAAGATGAGAGACAGATAAGATGTCATACTGTTACAGTAATGCTCTCCTGAAGTGGTCTTTACAGCCAAACTATGCATAATCTATGAATAGAGCAGCTTATACTTATATTAGTACTTATATAAACAATGCAACAATTAAAAATTAATGTGAAACTGTCTCTGCCTGGGGCTGCAGTTCAGCTCAGAGGATTATACTCGCATTCTTAGACACAGGTGACTAGAGCAAGTCCAGGAAAGAACAGGAAAGAGAGCCCAGCAACAAGAAAATCCTGGTCTATTGCCAAGGTCAGACGAGTGTTTGTTATTGGTTAATAGAGCAGCATGATGAACCATGATGGGAGCTCATAGACAAAAAGGGGCACAACTTGAAACTAATCCGTCTGTTTGATAGGCTGTCAGCTAAAGAAATGATAAAGCAGCCTTTTAGCACAAGGCAGACAGGTTAAATGATGACAGGGCATGACAGGGCATCATTATCTGAGGATGTGCTAGTTATAAAAACACAGGATATCTACATTTGATTTGTAAGGTTTAATTTTAGATTTTTCATTTTTTTAAATAATAGTTTACCTGTTACCTTGCGTACCACCTGGACGCTTAGAAGATTTGTTCACAAACTCACAAAAATCTATCTGATGTACTACTCTAAGCAAAATGTCTATCCTCGAACCGCCGGTGGTATAACCCGTGATATGGCAGCACTGACAGTTTTGAGTGTGTTTAAGGCAAAGCCACATTAGGTAATTTTTGACATACAAGTATGGACAGTATGTGAACCATTATAGGGAGATAAAAGGAGCTGTAACAGGTTTTTGACTTTAGTTTGCTGTGCTCAGGTTTGTGACCACAGAAGAAGGTAATGCTTTGTTAGAATCAGACCGACAGTGGAGACATTTTACAGAAATAATTAAGCTAATACAAGTTCAAAAATCAAGAGCAATTCCCATAACTGTAAGGGTCTGGAAAGTGTAAATTGAGAATAGAAGTGTGACATAAAGTCACACCTACAGAGTGGTTTAGTTTGGTTATTTTACTGATTTGTGCGATCTATATTGTCTATTTTTTTTTTGTTCATCCAGGAGGAGAGGAGAAGGTTAAAGAGGATGACTTATGCAGAACTCCTACAATCAAAGCCTACAAACAGCACATGTACAGAGTCCTGACTACAGGAGACAGAGACCAACAGCTACATCAATAGAAGGAGACTCTTCACAGAGGCCTCAGTCTTTGACCTGAGATTGTAAAGGACTGCTGCTCCACTGTGTCTGTGCAAAGCTGCACTGAGAGGAACTGCTCTGGAGTTTTTACACCACATTTAGACCCACGTTACACAAGTCTCTCTTCTCTGAGAAAAAACAGTAGTTTGACTATTTCTACAGGTAGATCACATTTACTAGATTGTGGACATTGAAACAAGACAATCTAGTTCTAATCAGCTGTACCTTACATGATTATGTGAAACATAATGTGTGAAAAAAATGCTGTAACCAAGTAACTACTTTATGCATCACGACACTTTCTCTCTGTTCCATCAGTAGCCTGTATATTATCTTCTGGGTGAAGTGTGGTGTTTCTCTGTAGCAGCGAACTCAGACTCTGCCGAGGAAATATCTGCATAAAAAGTTTATTGTCATATACAGTATTGTCATATAATACTGTACTGTCAGTCCCAAAGGTCAGTTCATGGGATCAGTTCACCTGTCTTCTGTAAACACAGTGCCGTAACTGCACCGCCATCTTATAAAGTGTAAATTACTAAAAGACTGCAAACTCTAGGTAGCCCTGTACTGACTAACTCTGTAGTGACCTGTTACTACTACTGCCAGATGTGCATCCGCCCACAGTCGGATCTCCGCCGCCCTACGATGAATTGTGTTTGTTTCCCTTTTTGAACCGCGGCGCTCCCACACATCATTTCCATCACGGATTTACTCCTATCCGGAAGCTGAGTAGCAACAAGCTCATTGGCCGGACGCGCTGTCACTTATATCGCTTAGAGCGTTCCCATTGGTCGGTGGACGTGTCCTTCCAGTTGGATCAGCCTCTTGTCAATTTGTTTTGGTGCTTGTTAAAATGTTCCGCAACATGTAAATTTGTTCAGTGCCCGTAAATGTGTCTGTCATTTTGTAAATATGTTTCAAACAGGTAAATTTGTTTTAATATTGGTAAGTAAAGTGTTTTGCCCAGGTTATTTTATTCAATAAAATGTAAAAATGTTTTATGTAAATGTGAAAACGTTGTAAATGCTGTTTCGTAATTTGTATATTTGTTTCGTTATTTGTGTATTTGTTTGGCACTTCTTGGCCACCGTAATTTTGTATATTTTGTCATCAGTGACATTGATGTAGCTGTGTTTTAGATCAGTTTTCTCTGGCTCCATTCACAGTATTACACCTTGGACCTGTTGTCCAGTCTACCATAGCAGATGGTGTGTGCAAGTGCTTTCCGACGCTGCAGTTGGCAAGTAGCCTATTGAACGTGTTGTTCTGAATTTCTTGTGTCTGCATGTTTTTAACTCACAAAGTTGGTGTGTTACCATTGATATTTATTAATAACTTGGTGATAGGTATATTAGCCTTTTACGCTACAAAGTAGTCAGGTTCAGGTTCTTTTCTCTTTTTTGCAAAGGCTTACTGCTATGAATACTAGAGACATTAGTGTAAGTGGATGCATACTATCTCTCTCTCATACTCCAAGCTCTGCATGTAAATGTACTGTGTTTCTTCACACTGGAAATGCGCTGACAACTGTCTACTACAAGTCATTAATAGGCTTGCTGCAACAGACGGTGTTGGTGGTGATACCGGTTTTAAGTCACAACACCATGCCCACCGTTTTTTAATAAAATCTTTAAGTAAGAAAATAAAACATTTAGAACAGACCATACAATTAAAATCTAAAAGCACCTGTGCAATGCAGCATGGCGAGCGACAATCACATTGCAGATCAGCAGCAGGAGTGAGATTTATCAAGTGTTGTTGTCAAGCGTTGACGCTGAATTGGCTATTGCTGCTAAATCAAAAGTGAAAGTAAAATGCGCACGGGCATTTCTAGGTTATTTAAAAGTGAAGGAAAGCAAGGAAAAGAGGGAAACGCCAACGAAAATCCACTCCCCACCCAACACGGAGAAACCGGTATTACCGGTGTTGTCACATAACGATCAACCAGTTTCAACCAAATTTCCTCACCGTCACAACCCTAGTTATAAATGAAACATCTATAATTAACTAATACAAATATGTTTACACATTACTGAACCAGCCCTCTAGGATAAAAGCATTTAATTAGAAAAGCTGACTTCAAAATGTGACATTAATCCTGCCAACAACCATGTGCCGATTTAAAATATCTGACTGCAGTGGTGGCCTTTACTGCTGAATTCATTAAAAAAAAAAAACTGTTTCCATTTCCCTTTTTTTCTCAAACCATTAAAATGTGACCAATTGCAGTAAAAATCTCAAAAGGTTTTGTACCCATATTGAGGATTGTGGGTGTGATTGTAAATCCAGGAATAATCTGTAATATTCTTGTCATGACTAAATGATGTGTTAGATCATGTGTTAGACAAGACTGACTGTGGCGCCTGAGGAAACACTGCAGAAGAGACTGACAGACATGTCTGAACATGCCCAGACGCAGCTGACCTACAGCTGTATTTATTTACATGTAAAAAGACCTGTCAAAGTAGTGCAGATAAAAAATGTAGTTTCATTTCATGTAAAATTCTTGTTCTAAAGGTTTTCAATCCCCTAGGATGGAAAGGAAGAAAAAAAGTGACATTTGAACTGCCATTTGTTAGAGACATGATTTCCAGTCGTATGCTCATGCGCCATCCTTTCTTTTAAGGCTGGCTTTTGAATTAACTCTGGTATGTTCTATCTAGATTTGTTGTATTTACCCTTCTTCTCTGGGCTGTGAACTGTTAACAAAGGGGGCTAGTGGTGAAATACAGGAAGAGGGCAGCTGGTTTACAGACAGTTAACATAGGTATGCAATAAAAGCGGATCCACAATGTGAAGATTTATTTATTTTCTCTTAAAAAATATACATGGGGGTATATGATGCGCTACATCTAGTGCTACATAGAACTGTAAGTTTTTAGTTAATTCTCCACTTTCCAAACACCTGGAAGATTTTAAGGATTCTTTCATCTCCCACATTCTGTTCATGATTAATGTAATGCACACAATGTTTTCAGTGATTATAATTTACAAACAATAAGACACTGACATTTTCTGTATCTAAAAGCTGTGGATACAGGACATTCATAATGTTTATTGAATTTACAGATTTAGGGAGATTAATCTAAAGAGTTCAGATTTGTGTTCTTCATGGTATATTACTGTTTATTTCAAACAGATAAGTTTTGATTAATAAGCTTTATTTTCCCTGACTGTGGTGTGGTTAATCCACAATATAGTCACTCATCCACCAGATTTACTCTAAAACACCTTTAAGAATATAGCATAAAGAATGGTCCAATACATCTGATTGGAACCAGCTCTATAGGGCCAACTGCAGTGATGTGGTGACTCATCACTCATTCTCCTACCTGAAGAGGAACCGGGACTGGCCATGTCTTCTCCCCTCTCATGACACAGATGAAACAGTGGGGCCGGGGATGCTGCTAATAACACAGTTAGAGGCCGAGTCCTGGCCCGCTGGACTCGGCCCGGGTACAGCACCTGCAGGTAGTGCTTAGAGCACAGGTGTATGGCCCCACGCAGCTCCATGCAGCAGCTGTAGGGGTCAAAAGGGCCATGTCTTCCTACATTCTCAATGATCTCTGATCGGGCCATTGTAGTCAGAGCCTATATTTCAAAAAACAAAATATGACAGCAATGCAATAGGCTTGGGTTGTACTAAAAAGAAGTAAATTAGGTAATACATTAAATCAACTAACAGAAATCATCACAATATGTCTGGCACACTGTATATCCCTAAATGTGGTCATCCCCCTGCTGTGCAGGAACACACTTCTACCACTGGCCGCTAGGGGGCAAAGCGAGGCAGGCCCAACACTTCTGTTTGCAAACATAACCGGCTAGAGCGCCTGTGCGTACTCGCTGCGATTGAACAGTAGGTTACCCTTCAGTGATACCTGCCACTTAACAGTCAATGTAGGGCTTTCACCTTTCACTCTCACGTTCAAGTCAGTGCAAAACACATTCATTATATCACTCAGTCTAGACATGAACTGTAGACGTGTGTAAAATTGACCTCAAATCTCATTACTGTGGTCAAGCACGCCGCCTTTCATCTTTCCGGGGTCAAATGAGCCGCACATAATTTTAGAGTGCCCATTTGCACCGCTCATTACGGTAACACTTGGCCCGCTGTTAAAGAACCCTAACGCATATGAAAGAAAGTCAGATGGGAATGGATTAATTAATAAATGAATGATAAATATAATAATGAAAAACAAATAAATCATTTTCACCATGCGTAAAACATAAAACATGTACAATTGTGCTAATCTACTGAGTACCTCTAGTACTACTGCCACCCATAGTATCAAGTACTTTTACTGTGGGATTTTTGTGTAATCCATGTTCAAATTACCTACATTTGAGCAAGACATGACTACATCTGCTGACTTTGACATGGTATTAAAAGAATATTCCCCATGAGCAGAACATGAAACCTGTGCTAATCTAAAACCTACATTTGAGCATATTGATCAAATCTGCTGACTGAGTATTAAAAAACTAATTCTCCAATGGTTCACAAATATTTGTTTTTTATATTGGCAATTAAATATACATATGACATTTTAAATTAACTAAGTAACTATTTACAACCATTAACATGAATATTATTAAACATAACTCAAAATCTATTAAACAATCTCACACAAGTAATAACACTATCATGTTTGGTGGCAAGCAATTCATGTAACCTAAACACATCATATTTTACAGAACCTTCAACAACTTGTGATATTGCACTTGTATTGATAACGATGAGTGTGTTTGGTGTCACTGCATTAAATGCCCTAGGACAAATCTGTTAATGTTCAAGGATGGCCAAATGGGGTCCTTGGCGGCTGGTCACGTGATCGATTAATTAAGGTTAAATACTACAGTTTATTATTATTTTTTTGATTGTCATGATATGACAAATCATAATTACGAATTCTGTCTGTTTGCAGAAACCAGTGTTCTCCTTTTCAGATATTTTTATGTATGGCCTATATTAAAATATACAAATTTTACTAATCTTTTATCACTTTTGGGCAAATTTTGGTGAGTTTTTATTGTTCAGAGGGTCAAATGTGCAGTCCTTTTGCACCAAAAAAACGGATGAAAAACTCTCAGATCCATTTATCAGTTACTTATAGCAGACTTTCTGTACAGTTATGTTCCTAATAATAGTAGTGTGTTTAAAGCAGTGAGTAAAGCTCAAAATCCTTATAATAGCTTTTATTTTCACACACGCAAAAGCATTGGGGACACTGCACATTCCATTACAAATCAAAACATGAACAAAAAAATGAACAAATTTGTTATTGCTTTACAGAGAAAGTGAAGTAAAGGAAATATTAGGCTCTAAAAATAGTCTGCATTTTTCTTCACAAATTCAAACCTAACATAAACTGAAAAATTACGTATCTTTCCTGTGAATCAGTAAACTAATATTTCATGGTATAACCACTGATTTTGAGAAGCTGACACATCTGTGTAGCATGGAGTCAACCAGCTTGTAGCCATATTTAATTGACAATATAAAAAGCAAATATTTGTGAGCTATTGAAGAATTTGTTTTTTAATACTCAGTCAGCAGACATGATCAATATTTGCTCAAATGTAGGTATTAGATAAGCACAGGTTTCATGTTCTTTTCATGGGGAATATTCTTTTAATTCTATCTCAAAGTCAGCAGATGTTGTCATTTCTCGCTCAAATGTAGGTACTTTGAACATGCATTACACCAAAATTCCACAGTAAAAGCACTTGATACTATGGGTGGTAGTAGTAATAGTGGTACTCAGTAGATTAGTACAAGTTTCATGTTCTGCTCATGGGGAAAATTCTTTTAATTCCATCTCAAAGTTAGAAGATATTGTCATTTCCTGTACCTTACATGCATTACACCAAAAGTACACAACGAAAGTACTTCATTTTCTGCTTATGGTAAAACAGATTTATGGTAAAACAGATTTTATTCCATCTCAAAGTCAGCCACATGGGTCAATTTTTGGCTCATACTTCAAAGTACACCTTAAAATCTATCTTCTATCATCTATCTATCTCTACGTATCTTCATATGTATAGCTGCTAGTTGTAGCGAAGTTATTTGATCTTTTTATTTATTTAGTTATTTAGTTCGTCCGTCCGTCCGTCTTTCTTTCCCATCCTACTTATTTTCTCTCATATGCGCTGTATGTCCTTTCTTTCACTGTATTAGCGGGGCCAAATGGTAAAAATTGGCACTCGAAAAGTACGTGCGGCTCATTTAACCACGGAAAGACGAAAGGCGGCTGGCTTGATCGCAGTATCTCCTGGCTCAATTACGGTCAACGGGGCTATTTTCTTTTTATTATAAACTTATCGTGCTGGAGGATACCACAATGTTTTTCTAGGAGCCCCTTTGCAGACCTTGGTTATGGTCTACAACTGTTTTGTTGTTTTTTTTTTAAGTAAAACTGCTAAGGTCCCAACGTGCAATAGCCTACCGACGACTGATAACTTGTATCGAGAGCTGTTAATGCTTAAGGGTGCACCTAAATGTTATAATAATAGATTATTTTTTTAAAAAAAGGCGATGCAAGTAGCACTAACATTTGTCTGCTTGATGGACACATGATGCAAAAAAAGATCACTGATAGTGGAGCACTTACTGGTTTAAAGAGACGGACTATGCTGATGCGCGCTTGTTAGCAGGTCACAACCCGAAAGAAGCAGGTAAAGATGAGACCTGAGAACCACCCACTCTGAAGAGTCATTCCATGTTCGTTTCATCCGGGTCGGTTGTCTCGTTAATGTTATTCGATTTTTTTTTTGCCTACAGTCCCATCTGAACAAGTGGCGACGACCAAGTCCTTACTTCTCACCTGCTCCTTCAGTCTAGCTCTTGTGAGCGCTTTCCTGGCGCTCATAGACCGATCTGACTGGCAGAAAACACTGAGGATACATCCGGCCAGACCTTTCAACGTAAACACCCTTCAAACAATGGCCACATTGAAACAGACAAAGTTTAAGGCCATTGGAATGATTTAGGCTTATCACACAGCACCAGCCCTGTAAAAAACAGACATCTTTCTCGGGTCATGTTTTACTCTTTTTTTCTTTCTTTTTTACTGATCAGCGACTGTCTTTTGTTCTGAAAGCTGAGAGCCTGTTTTGTTCTCACACACCCGGTAAATCACTTAAGTGCAATACGACAAGTGCATACATGCTCCCAGCCAGATGCTCCTGCGCTGCGACCCACCAGTCAAATGCCAGTCAAGCCAGCCCCGTCTTAATTTCGAAGTGCTCCCCTATTAAACACTTTACGGTAAATGCATGGAAACAGCGCAAAGATGTCCTCGTAAAAATTTTCGTCAAATTTTAGTGTCTCTGTAGCGAGCGGCGAGGATTCTAGAATGGTCTCGCTAATATCCTTTAGTTGACACCTAGCCTAGCACGGGTCCTGGACCTTCGTAACCAGAGATAGTTCAACTTCCCCGCCTTTGTATCTGAGGTGGGTCTGAAGGTTTCTAGACAGTATTACATACAACCCTTCTGTTTTCTACAATAGAATCTGCCTGCCTTACTTACTGATATTATCAAACCAATTTAAAGGGGCATTAATAGCTCACCTATTTGCTAACTTGACCAGAGGCTTCTAACACACTTAATGAAGTATTTAATCTCTCTTCAGAGCACTTACTATGGAGTAAACTGGTGACTGGAGATTCCTCAGGCCACGGATCCAACCAACGCTGAAGATTCTTTCAGAAGCGTCTCAGGGCTTGCTATTTAATAAAGAATTGACACACCAGACACGTATATTTTATTTCACCCTCACCTCGAGATTAGTTCTCTCAGTGGAAGCCGGGTTTGATTTATTGACTGAACTCTTTCAATGGATACAAGCCGTAATTCGTCACTGTTGACTGTTACAAAGCATATAGCATGAAGCTGGCGCCTTTAAGTCGTCAGTGAGTCACCTGTTAGTGAGTTTCCTCAACTAGATACTAGGTTTGGTCTTGTATCAAGTTCGTAACCTTTTCAGGTCTAAATCATTCCCATCAGCTTAGCTTAGCTCTTAGTGAGAAAAGCCTTACTTTACTCTTAATGAGAAAGCCTTGGTTGTTTAGTTATACTGTTTACAGTATAGGACCTAGATCGTTGTGAGAAGTTCACAAGTGAGAAGGACGCTGAATGTAATCTCAGCCAGGTATTTATAGGGAGTAAGGAAACGGAGGAAACTGAGTCTCATCCTGTAAACGGACATTGAGACCTGCAGGTCTGTTTCCATTCTAAGTTAACCCCTCAGGGTTTACTACAGTCTCGACGATTGCGGCTGTTGCAATTTAATACAGTTAATTCAGTTTTATCAGAAATATTTGTAATTCACAAAATCATTAATCTATTGAAATCTATTGTATTTTACTTGTCAGTTTTGGAACCAAAACTTTTGTTGTGGGGGCATTTTAAAAAGTTCCAGTTCCAAAGTTTCAGAGAGGCATTGAATGAGTACTCGCTGTATGTAGTGTGTGTGTGTGTGTGTGTGTGTGTGTGTGTGTGTGTGTATATATATATATATATATATATATATATGAATGAGTGAGTACGAAGTAGTCAGCTTTATGTTTTAAGGCTGTAAAACCTCTCATCACACACTTTATACACTTTTCTCAGACAGGCATTAACATTTTCTCAAATTTCTCTCTTGTTTAAACACTCTCAAAGTTCAAACCTTTGCACCTTCCTCTGCCTTTTGGGTGCGACTGCAGGTGCCTTTGTCGGTGCAGAACGTTTCGTCGACATTGTGGGTTTTGTCGGGGAGAAAACTTGCAAACATACAGCACTTCAGAGTCACACTGCTAGCCATCGAACATTTATGTAAATTTGGCAAGCCGCACGCATTCTGTACTGTACATGAGGGCACGGAGGAGATTGATTGACAATGGTCTACAGTCTCTTAGCCAATCAGGACGCAGAACACAATGCACGAGTTCTCCCTTAGCCAATCAGGACGCATAACCTAATGTGCGTTCATACGCTGTTAAAAAAAAAGCATGCAAAATTGCAATAAAAAAATCCGCGAAACAGTGAGGCCGCGAAAGGTGAACCGTGTTATAGTGAGGGACCACTGTATTCCAAAACTGACAAGTAAAATACAGTTTTAATAGCTTAATGATTTTATTAATTACAAATGTTTCTGATAAAAACTTAATTAAAATTGCATGAACAGCCGCAGTCATCGAGATATTAAAATTTACGAAGACTGACGTTTATCAGTTCACGAGGACATCTAGGCGCTGTTTCTATGCATTTATCGTAAAGCGTCTAATACGGGAGCACTCCGAAGTCAAGACAGGGCTGGCTTGACTGGCGTTTCGCAAAACGAGCATGGCTTTACCGCAGTCAATGGCCGCACACACACATATATTTTTAATCATTTTGTCATGCAAGTATCATAGAAATGTGGCATATATTATGAGCATTCTCCGATTGAATTTACGTTAACATTTACGTTAGCACGCGAGTCTAACATGAAGCCAGACTTTGCAGCATCCACCAGCGGAGGAAGTGTACTGGCACTTTAAATGCGCCGAGAAGGGGCCTTTATTTGGCAGGAAGTTAGTCTCAGCCAGCAAGAACCCGGATCATGAAGACACTCTGAGGAACAGAAATTGGCAAAGAGAAACCAAAGAAACCAAATTTTATCCTTAACCGCCGCACTACTCCCTGTTTGAGGTAAAGTGTGTAATGAGAGAATGACACCCTTGTAAACCATTAGAAGTGCTCTTTGTAGTCATCATAGATTATTAGCGTCTGATTAGCCTCCTTTCAGTCTAAACGGTCGGTGAGGTGCTTTGTACCGGAGGAGGCATGGTTCTGAGGGCTCCTCTTACAGTGCTTCTGTCTGAAAGAGCAATAAGAGAGTACGGCAGTTCCCAGAGGGTTGCTCTTTCTGTGGGCTGTACTGTATGTTTCTGCTGAAGGCCTACGAGAGTTAGCTCTGAACTAAAAGTGCATTAGCCTGATATGCTTGGATAAGCTTTGGGTTTTTACCCGGTGCTACTGAGCAAGTCACGACACAAAGCAGTTCTTCTTATGAGTAAAACAATGACGCAGTTTCCTATTATCTTTGTTTGTATTATTACATTACATTGTGTTAGTTAGAAAGGTAGTCACCTTTCTCACAGTTGCTTATTATGTTGACCTAGTTTTCAAATGTAAAGTAAAGCTCTCGAGATTTTTTTTTCTCAAAAGCTCCGATCAAAAACATGTAGCTATGTAGATGTATTGTGATACATCTAACAGATGTGTGCACTGTGCCTGAGGGACAGCCTGAGTATCTAGAAAACATACATGCTATATGTACATATGTATATGTAACAGGTGTTATATAATCTTTTTCTGGCTACAGATTAAGGTCAATACTGGCCTTAGACTACAGGTCTTAGGAACAAATCTATCAATTAAAGTCCAAAGCATTTTCATAATACTTGACCCTCCTACACAGCAAATCTTATGCTCTACTTGTTGAGATAAAGTCTTATCACAAAATAAATATTAATACATACTAAAAAGGTGCATTTGTCAGCTGCTCAGAGCTCACACCTGACACTTAGCTTATAGGAGACAGAGGTGAATCTGAGGTGAACGGGGAAACTACATTTGACCACAGTCGTGCAGTGGCTCCAGTGTGAGTTAGGAGCAGGGGTCAGAGGCTCCCATACCAGAACAGCGCTGAGAGCTGACACATAAGCGATTTCTCCACCAAAATTTAACATCTCTAATTTAATGCTGTGTATTCAGGAGCAGCATATCAGGCTGCTTTTTAAATATATCAACAAGTCTCAATTGCATATGCATTGACACATTTCTCTCCTTTCTCTACTCATCTCTGCGCTCACTCTTCTCCTGTCTGTCTTGATGCATCTCTGCTGAGTGAGTGCTGTTAGGTCTTTGTAAAAGTTCAAAGAGTTGCTATGCTGTTTTAGAAACGGGGCAACTATTGTTAGTGGGTTCAAAGTTATGTCTTACCAAGTCTCGTTGGCCAACTTAACATTTACTCCATATTCTTCATTTCCCTCGCTCTTTTCAGAAAATCTTTGTCATCTCTTGTCACCTCTGTTGCAATCCTCTCTTTTTGTGTTTAGCTCATGAATAAGGCTAACAAGTTTAGGGAATATGTATTGAACACTTATTTAATTTATCATAAATAGATGAAGTGAGAATATTAAAACAAACAACATACTGTAAAATATAAGTTAGTTATAGAGGAGTCTAGTTCTGGAACTTCTTAATTATTAGGCCCAGGGCAAATACCCTGTCCAGTCCCTGTTCCAAGTTTGCCTGCACTGATGGGTGAGATGATTGACAGGTCTAAGCGCTGTTCTGTGGGCTATATTAGAATTTCCACTTGGGCAAATTAAAAGCCTAATTTGTATTAAAATGTACAAATAAATACAAGCTTACTCTAATATTACCTGGTCACATTTGTCCCTCCTAATTACCGTCACTTATCTGTGTTGATGGAACATCTGTCTTATGTGTCTGCTCTGTATTTCAACCAGTCTTCAGCAATGGATCTGAAAACAAAGGAGGAAAAGGATGCAGAGCTGGACAGGAGAATCGAAGCTCTGAGGAAGAAAAATGAAGCTTTAGTCAAGCGTTACCAGGTCTTTCTTTTATTTTCATCCTTTAGAGTTTAAGGCAAAACTGAGAATAAGGAATTACTCTGCTGAGTAACTGACTCAAGTTAAACCTATATAAATATATATCTTTACTCATTTTTGAGTCAGTCTGAAAAGCAGTTTTGATTACCTCTCTTTTTGCACTGAATTATAGTAAATACTCAAATATAGCTTTAAAAATCCCAGCCCACTGTTAATACGGCTTAAATGCTGTGCTAATGTTAATAAAAAGATGTGCAAATTGCAAAATATTTTTTAAAAATAATTTTGACCTTTTCTGTTTTGAAAATATAGATATTTGCAATAAGCCTATAACCCAAAATAAAGTTCTTTGAAATTATAATTTTTTCTGTTATATTACTAATGCTGTACAGGAAATAGAGGAGGATAAGAAGAAGGCAGAGCAGGAAGGCATTGCCATTACAACGCCACGCAAGCCCCGACCCCATGATCCAGAGCTGGTAAAGCGGAAGACGGAGAAGGAAAACTTCACTGTCACTGTGGATTTTTCTAAAGCGCAGGTCAGTGTGCATTAGCACATGGCTCTGTGAGAGACAGGCCAGACTCATAAACCAATGTGGTACTGTCTCCTTTCTAAAGCAAGTAATCATTTAATGGTTCTTAGACATGAGATTAGTAGATCTATGATTTAAGTTTTACTATGATTTACCTTTTAATACTTATGAAATTACTCCTTTTATCATGTACAATATAGAAACAAACTCCAATAGAGCGAAAACGACGTCCCTAAAATTATGTTGCTGTTGTATCAACACAGAGTCTGTAGAGGGATCGGTACCCTCTACTGGCGAAGTGTTATGTAGGGTGGCTTAAATTAAATGATCACATTATCAAATAAATATATTGGGCCAGTTGATATTCTCTTCTGGACTGTTCCAGAATGGTTATGACAAAAGTTCGTCCAGAGCCCTGGGTTGATCAGATTTGGGCAGCACATTACTAGCAACTCATTTAAGCTGCAGTTCTTAATTCTTAATTGGTAGTTAGTACAGACATACAGGAAACACTATGAGATAAAGGGAATGACGGGCAAATAACTGGGCCAGAATCTATCCCATGTCTCCTGATTATGTTGTATATGCTCTACCATCTAAGCCACTAAGGCACCCCAAGTTGCAGATTGTTAGATAATGTCTGTTGAGATTCAACCTTAGAGAAGATTATAAAGTTGTGATATGTTCTACTTAATCCATGGGTCTTTTATTTGATGTTTGGAGTCTGCCTGATTTATTACCAGAGTGGGAGATGTGCACCACAGTGTATTCTGTCTCATTCCTTGACATTTAGATTTTTGGATAATAATTATGATGATTCACAATCTTAACATCCTCATTTTGCGTGCAGGAGAAAAGGGTTGTGAATGACAGCCAGAAGGTCCCAGAGGAGAACGATGGGCACAAAGGCAAGAGCCCTCCCAGGAGAACCGGGTCAGGACGAGTGGGACGTGGACAGAGAGGTGGAGGCCGCCAGGACAAGCTGGACCGAGAGCCCAGGACACCCAGAGACGGAGAGCCTGGGGAGGCAGGACAAGGATGGCGTGGGGGCAGGAGGGGCCGGGGTGGAGGGGGTGGGACACCAGGGGCAGTGGACCGGAAGTCAAAGGTGAGCCCTGATAACAGGGCATTTCAGTCTCTAAATTATTCCATAATGCATCTTCACATTTGAGTGACTTATGTAATGTGTGTGCTTTGTTCAGGAATGGGAAGAGAAAAGGCGACAAAATATTGAGAAAATGAATGAAGAAATGGAGCGAATAGCAGAGTATGAAAGAGGACAGAAGGTATGGTATTGTTTTGTGCATTATCTCAACTTTTAGATAAGAATTATTTGTCAAATGCACAGTGAAATGTATTTTGTACCTGTAGCCAATAGCAGCACGAAGGTATCACACAGTACACAAATATAATAAATATATATTTATATATATTATATAGGGGTGCACAGTAGCAGAGTGGTTAGCGCTCCTGCTTCACAGCAAGGGGGGGGGGGGGGGGGGGGGTCGAATCCCGGCCGACCCCGAAACATCGTTGGCTGATTGTAGCCAACTAACAACTAACTCTGGTCTTTCTGTGAGGAGTCTGCATGTCCTCGTGTTACCGTGGGTTCTCTCCGGGATCTCCGGCTTCCTCCCACCGCCTACATGCATGTATAGGTGAATTGGTGACTCTAAAGTGCCCCTAGTGGCTGAATGTGAGAGTGAATGGTTGTCTGTCAATGTCTGCGTCTAAGTGTCAGCCCTGCGACGAATTGGCCACTGTCCAGGGTGTACCCCGCCTAAGGCCCAAAGCTGCTGGGATAGGCTCCAGCCACCCGCAACCCCATGAGTGAGATAAGCGGTAGAAAATGAATGAATGAATATATATAATATAGCACACAAAATATAAAAATGTAAAACATAGCTTTATAAAATATAAATGCAAATGTTAATCTGACAAAAGTGTATATTGAAAAGGTAGTGCAATATGGATATTATAATTAAAGGGGAATTAATACCATAATTTAAATAGTCCATTTTAAAGAGTCTGGTGTAAGGCTCAGACCTGAGCAGTTAGTCTTCAGGCAGTGGAAGCCCCAGCATGATGGCAACATGGAGAAGAGAGACTGTGGGTGGGCTGTTTAGTGAGCTTCTTGACCCTTAACCTGCAATGCTGGATGTAAATGTCCTGCAGGTTGGGGAGGGTGGTTCTGATGGTCTACTTGGCTGAATGGACCACCCTTTTTGGGGGCCAGGTAGTCCTGTCTGGTGCAGTTTCCCATCCAGGTGGTGACGCTCTCACACAAGATGCTCTCAGTAATGCAGCTGTAAAAGTTCCTGAGCACCTTGATAGGAAGCTTAAAGTCTCTGAAACGTACAAGGAAGTAAAGATGCTGTCTGGCCTTCTTCACAATGGTGTCTATGTGCTGAGTCCAAGACAGGTCCTGTGAGATCACTCCCAGGTGTTTAAAAGTGTCCCACCTTAGAGGCACAGTTGTGCAGTGGCTTTTTAAGTGTTTCCGCGGGTGAGAATAATTGTCCGCGGGTTGTGCTTGGCCAGGGATATACATAGTTCACACCAGGTCTGACCAAATTTATCAGAATAAAAACTGAATGACAGTATTTAAACCCCAATTTTCCCCTTCATGTATGAAATCAGGGTAAATAAATGCATGTAAGAGAGGCATAAGATATGAAAAGGACTCACTCACCAAAGCAACGGGTAATCTACCTGCGCAAAAGTAGCCAGCTGCTTATCTACCATGAGCATCTCTTTCAGCAGTCACAGCGTGTTTGGTTGGTTTGATCCAGGGTGTATAAAAACCTTTTTGCTTTCCCCCTCTGAGTTTAACTTCACAGGTGTGACAGGTCTAACAAAAAAGCTCCTGGAAGACTTTAACCCAATGAACCTGCAATGCTGTGCGTAACGATGTTGTGCTGGCCTATATTTTCACTAACATGCATCACAAGAACAAGCACTGTCTATTGAACACACAGCCTCATCTTGCTTGAAACAACAGACTGCTACTTTATTTTTTTATCCTGCCTCGCGTCTCTGATGCTTCTATTTAATTAATACGATTGGAGCCATGCTTGCTCCAGTTTCTCCTGCCTGCAGGGAGTGTGGCACAACAAGCTGCGGAGATGTGCCAACGTTCGCCTCCCTACCTGCACCAGCTGACTTTTCACTGGGGCAGTTAATTTATGTGTTAAATTGTGTGGACGGAAAAAGCAGAAGCCGCATATTAGATTTACACTCCAATATATTCTGGGGAAATAATGAGGGGTAAAACTGGAATGGCGTACCAAGCTACACATTGACCCCCTATTTTTATATTCTACAGATTTTGTGGCGGGTTTCAAGTCGGTGTTGGGCGGATTTTGACTGACAAACCTGGCAACCCTGCCGTAGAGTGACGCAGATACGCTATCTTGAGCAAAGCAGCTGCTGCTCGTTATATATCTGCCGTGCTGCTGTGAACTGTCAGACTCATTAAAATAGAAAGCGGTTCATATGCTGCACTCACGCGCTTCTGCTGCTTTGTTGTAAATTGGGGGTGACACTCTAGTTTTGTAGTATATAATTGTGATAATCATAACAATTGGAATTGCAGTGGGTATTGATAGCCTATACTACTTCGCTGTCCTGTTTTAATTGGATCATAAGACTTTATCAGACTCTCTATATGACGTCCAAGTTGCAGATTGATTTGTCCACCCACAGCTTCTGGTTTAGAAAAGTCATGATGATCTTTTTTGGCATAGTATCCTCAACAGCTTTTCCAATTAATCCCATGACTGCTTCCCCAAACTCGTTGATGTCTCCTTCCGCGTCCGCCTGGGGTAGAATATAAACAGCGCTAATGATGACTAAAGTAAACTCATTGGGCAGGTAGTGAGGAAGGGTTAGGGTTAGGAGTGTTTGAGCGGGACTGCTTACTACTGTCACACCAGTTGTTGTTAATCATCAGGCACACTCAGCCTCCCCGTAAATTTCCCTGAGTCACTGGTTCTGTCCGTGCAATGAACCATGAAGAAATCTGCTGGTTGAACAGCATGGTTTGGTAAGGTCTTGGTGATACAGATGATGTTGGAATCCCGTATGTCCTTCTGGAACTTAATCCTGGCCCTGAGTTTGTCAAGCTTGTTCTCCAGTGACTGGACATTTGCTAGCAGAACATTAGAGAGTGGTGTGTGGTGTCCTCTGTGCCTCAGTCTGCCCCTTACTCCAGCTTTTTTCCCTCGAGGCTTTCTGTGTGACCTGGGGCCCCTGCATCCTCCTTTATTTGTGTCGGCCCCCTGGTTGGAGGAGGTGTTTTATATTATTTTCATCAAAATAATTCATAACATTAAAATCAAAGATACACCAAGAGCTGAACTTCAACCTCTCCCAACCCATTAATGCCAGAAGGAGAGCAGTTCCAAACCATTTATACATTTACTATAAAATAGAATCTTCTGTTCTGTGGATCATGTTGATAGAAAGATATAGTAAGTCTGTATATGTTGTGGTTAAGGCCTTTGCTTCTGTCTTTAGCCAGATGGAGACAAGCCGAGCCGTAACTTCCTGGACGACCCGCGGCGTTCAGGCCCTGTCCCAGACACAGACCGCAAAGAGGGCAGCAGAAGGCATGTGAGGAACTGGGGAGGACTGGACTTTGACAATGTGAAGACTGGACCCGAGCTTGAGAAGGAGTGGACTGTGAGTAAAGAGGTTCTCTTAAGGTTTGGAAGTATTGGGACAGTGATATCCCATTTTACCCTAAACATTACAAAAATTTAATACAAATTTAAAAGGCTACAGTATGTGTTACTGTTAATTTAACTCCCTAGTATTTGGACAAGAGACTGACACTTACAAACTAAAAGCCTCACAATTGTAACTCATGTGAAATGTTGTGTGTGTGTTCCCAAGCTCTCTGAGGTACTGCAGGGGGCGCTACACATTTACATTGTAAACACTGGGATAAAGAAATTGTTGTCTTTGTCTTTGTGGGCAACACCCTTGGATTCAATAGTCTTAAAAATGAAAGTTGAAAAAAAATACACAAAACGATCTCCTGTGAAATCCTGTAACAAATTTCCAACGAATTTGTACAGTGAATTTCAGACAAACATTAAACTTGTAAAAAGAATTTTCACTTTACCATAGATTTTTTGAGATATTATTATTTGGTTAATATGTTTCAAAAGTCCAGTATATATCTACACAAATTTCCAATATGTCTTTTTTCAATTGTAGTGCGATTTTACTAATGCCAGAGGACACAAGAATTACCCCTGCAGATATGTTTGCATTTGTTTCTTGGCAGAGTCGAAGGCCTGGTCCGAAAGGCTCCATGGACATGACAATGTCTATGACGGGCCGAGAGCGAGCAGAGTACCTGCGCTGGAAGAAGGAGCGGGAACAGATCGATGAGGAGAGACTAGCGCGGCACCGGAATGCCACGGGCCAGTGGAGACGGGAGTGGGACGCACAGAAGACTGACAACATGTGAGAACCAGCAGTTTCACTTATTTCTACATCTGTCCTAAATTGTAGGACTCAATGTATCATAACATGACAACCTTATCATTTTTTACATTAAAAAGAATTAAAACTTGCAAGATAAGTGGAAATAACATATTAGGAAAAAGTAATGTCACTCTAAAGCATGTGACTGACGTAATGTGTGTGCATCCGGGCGTCAATATATAATTTATATTGGAGGTTACTGTCCATCTGAGGGTACTGCATCAATGAGATGGCATTCTGCCGGTCTCATGTCTAGGAACCATTAAAAGTTCTGCTAAAAGTTACACAGGGTGGCTTAAAAATTTTTTTTTTAGTACAGTTTATGACTAAAGTTCTAAGTTAAGTTCCAAACACTTTATTTATCCTGTTTACACAAAATCATTTTATTTATATTATGAAATATTGTTTCAAATTTCTTTATGTACTTGAAATGTACTTGTTAAAATTCCTGTGAGACTTAAAAATATGACATAATGCAAAACGACAGTGGGATGTGAGTCTGTATTATGAGGTCACTCCCAGAAAAACTGGTATTGCTGCTTATGGTAGGGCCCTCACCACCTGACTAAAAATCAGAACATATTGACATTGATTAAACGCAAACTTCAAGAAAGGGCTAGTTTGAGTTGGCGACAGAATACTCCTAAAAACTCATTAGGCGCTTGTGTTGCCATAAGACTAAGTTCAGCTGGCTCTGTTTTCAAGAAGCAAAGATGTGAAGATTTCTTTTTTGTTGCAGATGGTCAGAGGTCATAGTGGGAGGTCATAATGGCTGTAAGCTTATGAAGTTGCTGTCAGTGTGATTAAAGATGACACAGTGGAGCTTTGACTGTGTATAACCCTGGGGCTCTATTCACAGGTTTAAGGAGGACACATATGTGATTGCAGAGGGCAACTTGGCAGAGCACAGCGGCAGGAGAGGCAAGTACATTTACGTCCTAGCACACGGTCAAAGCTGTAAGTCCATATTGATGATGCACTTGAAGTATTATTACATGGTTTGAGATTAAGATTAAGCTTTCCCAAGAGTCTGTGTCAACCTTGAGGCTAAGGTCATCTTATTGACTGAGGAAGCAGCACACTTTAGAGTGCTGCACTTCATGACTGTACAATGGCATTCACTTGTTTAAAGTTTCCTTAAATTAAAGCTGAGACTCCTTTACAGCCAGCATCATCAACAAAGATGCATGTTGTGCATTTTAGAAAAAGCAGCCAACAGCAGAAAAAAACAAATTGCCCATGTTTAGAAGCAGTAAAATATGTAGTTGTTGTAAATGTAGTTTTAACCAAATGAAAGAATTCTGACCATCTCAGGACCTCAGAGCAGGGCTGTTCTGTCTTATTGAAACGTTTCTCCACTGAGAAATGTAATAGTAAACTTTGAGAGGTGAACAGTTTGTCCTTGCTGGATGTAACGATTTTAAAGAAGGAAGGAATTTCAAGGAACGCACATGGACGTACCTGTGACTAACTGGCCATTGTCCAGGGTGGTGGTGGTGCGACCCCCAATGGGACCAAGCGGTAAAAGATGAATGAATGCATCTGGTTTAAAGGTGAAGATGTTTCATCCCGCATCCAAGAAACTTTGTCAGTTGTAAATTCAACTGGTAAGAGAGCTGAGTTTCATATCCTGAGTGGTTTGACATGAACTTTTTTGCTCATTGGCCACTTGGGATGGGATGAAAACTGGTTTCATCGTATGCTACGCTTTTAAACTGCCACAGTTGTCATGCCATTAATAACCACTTAATACCAGTATTAATATAATTTGTTGATGAGGCACAAATATAAATGTCACATTTAATAAAGAGCTTCTGTGTGCTAATTTCACTCTGAAGCTGGAGGTAAACTTAAGTGAGCGACCTACTGTGGGCTTCTGTTGTAGCAACATGTAAGCACTGAGTAACGCGTTGCTGCCTGACACTGAGCAGTAAAGACACGTTTTGGTCAACCGCAGACAGAACTTGGACTCTGGGATCAGTTCAAGAGTTTTGGGAAAGTCTGGAGGAGAATACAACCAGGAAACAGACTGGCCTCTGCAGCACTACGAGGTCAAGCCATTCTGCTCTGTGAATCTGTACCATGGAGTGCACTTAAACGTTTTTACTCTTTTTCTTTCGTTCTTTTTTGTTGGATTAAACCTATATGTACATTCGTTTGTATATTGTTTCAACTGGATAATTGCTTCACAGACTCTTTATGGGGTGAGGAATTGGACACTTTCAAAGACTGAGGCAGGACTATTAGCAGGTGGGCTAATAAGTCTGTTATGCAGTCAGTGCTGTATTTGTGCTGGTGTTTGTTTGATGGGTTTCAGTGAGAGCTAAATGGAAGCGCAAGTTCATCTACTATCTCTGTGAATCAAACCAAAGAAAACCACTAAAATGAGCAGCATAATACTGATATAGCCTCTCAATGTGCAGTAGAATGTAAGGTTACTTAAAATAACCCCAGTTCTTTGATAACAGCATGAGGTGTTTTACTATGGTAATCGCCATGGGTGTGACCAACTACGGAAGCTCCAATGACACCACGTCTGTCTCTTGACAGACAGGTTGACTGTACCTAGAGCCCGCCCCTCTCTCAATAGTCGGCCAACTCCCACAAAATCATTCTAGAGCGGTTTCTTACAGTCTTTGCAAGGAGGGATGTGCAGGTGAAACAGCTCACTCTGTTATCAAAGAACCGTGGTTACGTTAAGTAACCTTTAGTTCTTTTTCTAATGTCGTTCAGTGTTTCACTATGGGATATATAGACCACTCCCGGATAGCAAACATGTCTCCCAAAGCGGCAAGCCTCTGGTGAACCAGACAGTGACCTCATAGAGAGCATGCAACATTCAGCTCTAAGACCGCTTGAGCCAGACACGGCCCGGAGACATCCAGTCTGTAAAACCACACAAAAGTGTGCGGTGAGGCCCAGCTTACTGCAGCACATATGTCCTGCACTGAGAGACCCCTGAACAGGGCCCATGAAGTAGCCACACCTCTAGTAGAGTGTGCCCTACATCCCAGGGGGGATTACATACCCCTGCACTTATAAGCCAGGGAAATAGCCTACACAATCCAATGAGACAGCCTCTGACGGGACACCAGCCTCCCTTTGTGAGAGGTGGCCCAAGACACGAACATCTGATCCCCTTTCCTGAGACTGGCTGTCCTACTCACATACAAATGTAGAGCCCGGACACGGCATAATTTGTTGAGTCGCTGATCCTCTTCTGAGGAGAAAGGTGGTGGATGGAACGCCATAAGTTCCACGGCAGGACAGCTGTAGGCCGAGTCCACAGCTGTAGGCCGAGTCCACCACTTTAGGCACAAATGCCGGGTTAGGGCGTAAACAAGCCCTGGAGAGCAGGGGCAAACTGTAAACAAGAAGGATGAATAGATAAAGCCTATAGTTCATTCACACGCTTTGCAATTGTCAAAGCGAGAAGCAACGCCGTCCTTAATGAATCCCATTTCAAGGCCACGGCCTCCAGAGGCCAAATGGATGATGGCAGAGGGCCTCCAACACGACAATCATATCCCAAAGTGAAACCAAGGGTCTGACCACCGAGAGTTTACGACGTGTGCCCTTCATAAAACGACACACCAGGGGATGTTGCTCCACTGATCTGTTTCCAAAACCAACATGGCAGGCAGAGATGGCTGCCAAGTACAGCTTAATTGTCGAAAACGCCTTGCGTTTGTCAACCAGCTCCTGTAGAAAACACAAGAGTTTAACCACTGAACACTGAAAAGGAGTGAACCGCCGAGCAGCACACCACTCGCCACTTGCAGCTATAAAGAGAGCGGGTGGAAGAGGGACGAAGGGATGTGGACCCTTTCTCCGGGATAAGGAAGTAACGGGAGTAAAACCCTTGTTGGCACTCGCTGTCTGGCACGGCTCTGTTTGTTTAATAGTGACCACTGAAACTAACATGTTGTTGAACGTGGGTGGTTTCATAGCAAACTGCAGCCTGTATCCCTGAGAAATAGTGGAGAAAACCCATGGGTGAACTGCGCATGTGCACTCCGGGCGGTGAGAGGCCCTATATAACTAGCCTGTGGTGACGTCACCCCTTTGGCATGAGGTGAGATGTCTGCCTGAGATGGAGCGTGAGCTCCCTCTAGAGGCATATGTTGTGGACAATTGAGATTTTTCAAATTGAACGGGTTTTTTTCTGTGCTTTGGGGAACAGAACTTGCCCTTGGCCCAGGGCCTGGCTGCGAGTGTATAAACTTTATTTCTGAACAAAAAGAGAACAAGAGAGGAAAAAAGACCAGATCCTCTGAACTGGGGCTCAGGTCCACTTTTCTCTTTTTTAGGGGAGGGGGGCTGGGAGAAGCCAAAGGTGTTAGACCGTGCACTTCTTCTTCCCCTCCCCGGGGTGTGAGGAGCGGTTCTTTCCTGCTGCAGCAAAAGAGTGTTTACTCCATGGCTTGGGATTTTCCACCCATTGCTGCGCTTCTTCTTCCCCTCCCCGGGGTGTGAGGAGTGGTTCTTTGCTGCTACTGCAAAAGAGTGTTTACCCCATGGCTTGGGATTTTCCGCCCATTGCTGCTAGGTGAGCTGTTGCCCAGCTGCCTGTCTCTGTGGCTGGGGGCCCACTTTATTACCCCTAGCCCTCACTGCGGCAGCAAAGCTTGTTGTTTGGGCCTGAGCCGGACGGGGTTGCGGTTTACGGGGCAGAAACAGGTCAAAAGCTTCACCCTCTTCTTTCCAGAGGGTGCTGGTTTCCCTTATCCTATCAAGGGCTGGGCCAAACAGACCTTTGGTGGGGTCATAGGTCACGTCAATGACCTCTGCCTTCAGGGTGTCAGTCAGACCCGAGTGGTTAAGCCATAGGCTCCTCTCCCCGGCAATAGCAAGTCCCATCACCCGGCCACAGCCCTGCACTGCCCTGCATGATGAGCATAAAACGAGGTCGTTAACTACACAGATGTCATCCCACAGGACCGGGTTGGGCGTCCCAGAGTCCAACTGTTGTCCCATTTCCTCCAGTATCTCTGCCTAGTAAGCAGACAGCAAGGTCACTGCAATCAAAGCACATACAGCCTGGGCTGAATCCTTATACATGCGCTGACAAGTGGAGGATGTCAGTCTCTCTATCTTATTCAGCAGAGAGATGCTGCTTGAGGCTGAGATGGAGTGGCCGTTTATTATGAAGGTGGTCAGCCACTGAAGACTCCACAGCTGGGGGTTCGGCCAACCCCAGCTCCCTCATTCCTTGTATATTCAATTTGGAACAGCCCTGTGTTGGGAGCTTGCTCTCCTTCATGCAGGCTGGTACTGCTGGGAGGAGCTGCTTAGGAGGAGGGTGAGCTGGTGGAAGCAGCTTTCCATATAGGTCCCTTTCCCCTCCTTCTGCATCCTGGGCTGCAGGCCACGGGATCCCCAGCTCATTTGCAGACCTCACTCAAGTTGCTGTCCATGGGGGGAGCAGCTTCAGACGCAACAGGGGGCCTGGACTGGGCCACTGGGAACATGGACTTCTCCTCCACATCTTCCATATCCACAGCCTCAAGGAAGTCAGAGGTGGCATTGCACTCGGCGTCTTCCTTACCCGGCTCCACGCCATGACTCAAGCAGTGGGGGCAAATGCGGGGATTCCTCATCCATCATGTCCGCCCAGCTCCTATTAGCTCGCGCCACATGGGTATTGGCCGTTTTCGCGGCATCTTCAGGCAGGCATGGGTACTGGTTATTGCCACCGCCACTCTAAGTCTCCTTTCCAAAGTTTTTTCTGGCAGTGACGCATAGTGTTTGCAGGACTTGCGGTCCACCAGTGCTGCCTGGCGTGTTTAGCGCCCATGCAGGTGATGGACATGGGGTGAAGGTCCCTTCCCAAAATTGATGCCCCACACAACACAACGCAGGGCACTGGCGGGATACAACCTCCTTAGCCTTTAGGTCCAACCCTTTGGCGGGGATAGAAGCCGTAGACATGGTACTGAAGCCAGGAAAGAGAGAGCGAAATCGCAGAATGTAAAGCTAAGGAGCGCCGTCAGGCGTAATCTGAAAGAGCGAACCAGCACACAGGGATTTAGCCCGTGGTAATCTGGGCCAAGTCCTGCTCCTTGTGACACGTTAGCAGAACTTCGTATGCAAAGTGAGTCAGCTAACAAATTAATGCTAACTAACCCTGCAAGGCTCGCCATAACCCGATAGCCTAGAAACTATACCGACACCGGTGCACTGCTAAACTAATACTGAACAGCCGGGGAAAGCAGCTCGCCTTAACGCGGACAATGCTAACCACTACTGTGTAATTGCTTATGTAAAAGTTCATGAGAACTTACTCAGCGAATCCAAGCTGGAGCCGGGAAACTGCGTTTGGTGACATTATCCTTTACGGTCCGTCTGTGAACAGTTAAACAGTTAGCTGTCTTGCTAGCCTGAAGCGCTGAGGGAGCTTAATGTAGTCCCATACGGGAAGAAAGCAATAATGATTTAGGAGGAGTTGGGTGACTGTACTATTGAGAGGGGGCGGGCCCTAGGTACAGTCAACCTGTCTGTTAAGAGACAGATGTGGTGTCATTGGAGCTTCCGTAGTTGGTCACACCCAAGGTGATTCCCATAGTGAAACACCGAACGAAGTTAGAAAAAGAACTGTCTTTCTAATGTGAAGTAATACACATTGCACCATTTACTGAGTAATTAGAACAGAGATTCTTAATAAAAGCTGTGAATGAAGCAGCATTACAAAGGCAGTGTAGGCAATGCAAAACATGGGTGTTAAGTGCTGCTGCTGTTCTGTCGATTGGTCGTCTTGTGACTTCTTTCTCTCAAATCACTTGTATCCAAATGAACAGAACAGCAACAGCAGCTAAAGCACTACCTTTAAGGCACAGCGGGTAATTTCATTTTAAGAATTAATTAATTTGAATACATTTATTTATTTGGAATTATGCACTATAATATTCATTCATATATCTCATACCATCCCATACCATACTGGCCACTGTGGCTGGTGGTTTTCAAAAGTTACTAGTCACAATTTAGCTGTTGATTTTTTTTTTAATATGTGTTATCTGAAGACATTGACTGCTATAGGCAAATGTATAAAATTCAACCAGCCAAAGTGGCTAGTTGAAGTCACTGTGTTACCCGCCAAACTTAAAATCCACCTGCATTTGGCAGGTGTTAATGTCATGCTCTGCATAAAAAAGTGGCCATACTCCTGCTGTCTCTTTGTGCAATGCAGCGAGATGTTGCTCATCTCTAAATTCATCAATTTATTGCCGATTATTCAGGTTCTCCATTTTCCACAGACCCACCAGCTTTATCGAGCTCTATTGAGCCTCAGTCCACCTCCTCTATTCAAAGAAGGTTGTTCTAATTTCTCAAAGATAGCTTCCTTTACTTCTTATTCAAACCATTTGCCTTTACTGGCCTCGAAGGAATGCTCTTTCTCTTTGAGATTGAGGTGTACTGCACACTCAGGTCTGTTTTGACCTTCTGTGATGATACATCGTCCAGTGAGCGGCCTGCTTCCTTTCACCAAATTACAGATCACTGCACGCTTCATTGCACTGGACAGCATAGACCACATTGCTCTATTTGTGGGGATCTTGTCTTTAGGGTGGACTAGTTTCTGACAGAGAGTATTGCCAGGTTTAAAGTAAACTGGAATGTTGTGTTGCTTTTCAGATAACGCTAAATAAGGGTTCTGACTGTGTGTCCTCTCGGATTTGCTGAATGCCCACTTGGGGTATCTACAGGCTCTGAGTGCTTTGCATTTTGGGCTTCAAGTTTTGGGCTTCGTGTTTTTCTTTCTGCTTTCCTTCTGAAGTTGTGTGGACTTCCTGGGCTCTGTGTTGGAGAGTCATGGTGACTCCCAGCTTGTGCTGCAATGGATGGTGGGAGTCAAACAGGAGGTATTGATCAGTGTGTGTTGGCTTTCTATAAACATCTACCTGGAGTGTCTTGTCTTCACAAATGACCACTGCACAGTCTAAGAAGGCCAGGCAGTTTACCTTATCGTCCTCATGGGTGAACTTGATGTTCCTGACCAAAGCATTAACATGCTCTGTGAACACTTCCACTTCCTGGAAGTGTTCAAGGTGTCATCCACATAGAAAAAAACAGTGGCTAGGTACTTACCTGGGAAGAAGTTCAAGGCTCTGCTCTCCACTTCCTGCAATGATCGATGCAGAGCCCATGTTACAACCTTGTAACCTGTATAAGTTTCCTCTGAACTGGAAATATATAGTGTTTAGGCATACCTCCGGTTGAAGGCTGGAGGTTTAAAGGTTTTCACCTCTAAACCTGCATCCAGATGCCTTTTTCTTGAATATACCCTGGATGTCTGAGAACCTCAACAGACAAGGAAAGAGATGTTAAAATAAACATGTCAGCTTCACCTTTATAGTTGTTGTTTTACTGTCAGCATGAAGTTTGTATACCTTGTCTTCTTGTAAATGTGCGTTTGTTCTTGTGCAGCACGGGGGTGTAACTCGCGAACAGGGGCTTGGACGTCAGGTCAGACATCTGCACGAGCTTGTTTGGCTTGCCCCCCCCCACACACACACACACACACACATATTCTGCAATACAGAGATGCCTTCTTAAATGCACATTTGCCTGTGTGCATGTGTCTGATCTGAAAATCCCCCCACCCCCTCCCCTTCATCATAAACCTATGCTCCTCTCACATTCCTGTATCTAAAACCAGTTAATTTGCCCCAAAAAGTTTTTCAGTGCTACTAAACTTACATAATCATCATCATTGGAGAGATTGGTCCCAGTTACTTTAATTACTTGTGTTCACATGCTTTCTTCTGTAGTAGTGTTACTGTTTCTGTTCACAGTACCAATGATTGGTTATTTCAATTATTAGCAATTTACACAACAGTCAGTAGATGTTAAAGAAGCTTGATGGTAATAAATACTGAAATAAAACAAACAGATGTGAAAAACATGTTTTAAGGAACCTGAAATTGAAACCACACTAGCATATGACTATGGCATATGACCTCTGGTCTGAAATTCTGACTTCTGGTCTGAAAGTCCAAAAATAAAATGGTCGCACAAATTTTTATTTTTGGACCAAATTCCATCGTGTCAGTGGCACTTTACTGTGAAAGGTCCATAGGACTGATCAACAAACAAGCAGCAAGTTATTCTTCCAGACAGACCAGTTATAATTCCAGTCATATTATTTTAAGTACCAAACAGAATATTTGACAAAATAGTTACTAGTTATTTGTGAAGAAGACAACAACAACAAAAAACTGTTATGCAATGATTTAGCCAATGTTGGTTAGAACAAGTGGCTAAGTTAGCTTATTGATGGCTTACTTATTTAGGAAAAAAACACGTTTAGCTTGGAGTATTTGGGTGGAAAGTAGCTGGTCTTTTAGTTTTGAGGAGAGCCAGGTTTGACGGTCTCTTGTCTCTTTAAGCAAATGCATCAGTCATAGACTGCACTTGAGTGA
Organism: Rhyacichthys aspro; assembly: GCA_036850595.1. Classification (NCBI taxonomy): domain Eukaryota; kingdom Metazoa; phylum Chordata; class Actinopteri; order Gobiiformes; family Rhyacichthyidae; genus Rhyacichthys; species Rhyacichthys aspro. The sequence continues at coordinate 23,592,561 of CM072160.1, forward strand.
ATAAGTTCTGTGAGAGCACAATACAAGATATCAATCACCAATGTTAACATACACAATTTATTTTCTAGATGACATTAAGCGTCCTCCTAAAGTTCCCACGTTTGGGGACTTCCTGTCCCAAGGCAGGACCCAGGGGCCCAGAGGGGACAGAAACCGAGGAAAGGGCCGAGGCCAGAAACAGAGCTACAGGTAAAGTTGAAGCTGGGAGCAAATAAAATGTGTCATATACAGTTTAAGACACCCACAAACAATGCAAGTTCACTGATGGCCCTCCAAATGTTGATTTTGTGTTTCCATACTGTATCTAGCCAGGATAAAATTGAGATGAAAATAGTTACCCGACTCAAGATGTAGCAGCAAAGATCTAAGCTTATACTTTAAATATATTGCCTTCCTTTAAAGTGAGTGTGTTTATTGATAGATGTTTTGGTAACATTTTTAGACCTGATCCCTCACTGAGAGGCAAAGGCATAGTTTAATCAATCTATATAAGGAAAACTCATTATTAAATCTGCTAACAGGTAACATTTTGGCACATCACTATCAAACATGAAAGTGTTATAACTTGTGCAAATTTGAATTTGTATGATCCGTCCTCGACCTAAACACATTTGGAAAAGGCTAAGAATTGGTGTGATGACTCTATATGCAGAGCTTAAAAAAATTTGTTTTTATGGAACGTCAAAAATGAACCATCATAGTAGGGCTGCTTGATTTATGGAAAAAATCATAATCACATTTATTTTGGTCATTATTGAAATTACGATTATTTTACACGATTACCTATTGGCTTTGGAAATATTTTGTACTTACTGAACTAGTGAATTCTCCTTAAAATAATTAATCGATTCAAACGTATAAATAAATAGCTGAAATAAATAAAAAGAAATAATTAATATAAATAAATAAGATCAACAATATAGTGCAGTTCCACAATCTCGTAAAAAACAAGTAACAAGTAATAAATAAAAACGTTTGATTAATTGCACAGCCCTACGTCACAGATATATCTGTGGTGTATGTATTAAAGCAAAAGGTAATATTTAGGATGTATTAAAGTTTGATCTTTCTACAGCATGCATGATAACCGTTGGGAAGCAGAGAAAGAGGAAGAGAAGAAGGAAAAAGAGGACAAGCCAAAGAAAGAGGAAAAAGGGAAGATAAATAAGACGGAAGAGGTCAAGTCAAAAACATCACCCGCTCAAAAGGTAGCACAGCCATTTCTTGATATGACCTCAATGCACAGCACTGTGATTTCACTTATAACTTTAACTTATAAAGCAACTGGAACATGATTCTTTATATTATTGATAATGTGAGAGGTTACCTAAAAACTATCTAGGACTTGGCATGTGTCAATCTTCAGGCAACACATTCCATAAATCACAGGGTACTTCTACCCTATCATTCTATACTATCATTCTTCATTCTTTACAAGAAACCTAGGAAACAGTTACAAGATCCAGATCATTGTGGTTGTTTAAAACTTTTAGGACGCAGGTGTAAACAAGGCAGTCAAAAGTGTTCTTAACCTGTTTGTGCTGATCAGAGCAGCCACTAAGAGTGTAATGGGTTTCAGTAAATCAGGGGTTCTTAAACCTTTTGGGGCCAGGGACCCCTTACAGGAGAGAAAACATTCCAAAGACATTCTTATAATCTTCATGCCGATGGAAAAAATGATTACTGCCATTTTTGGTCCTAGATGCCAAAGGAATTGTCATAATTTTGTAATTTTTACTGATATTATATTATAATAATATTCTAACTTAACTTTAACATAATAAACATATTGGCCCTTTTTTAAATTATGGGCAGAAAACTGAACAACAGAATGGTGTTAGTAATTGAGCCTCATCATAAATTTTGCTTTACGCTCACACTCTTATCACACATAAGTCATAATTCAATACCTTAACTAAATAGAAAATTGCTCACATAAACAGAGTCTATCCAGTAGCTGTGCCTAAATATCAGTTGAAAGTTTGACAATTCTCCTCACTGCGTCATTTGAAAACGGTAAAACTTTTATTCGCTGACGCTGTGCCAATCACATGTATCATACATGTCCACCACTGCTGGAAGCACATGTTCCTGTCCAGTTGAATCTAGTTTCTTACATTTTTTGATGCATTGAGCCCTCAAATACAAAGCCCTCTGTGCTTTTTCTGAAGTTGTGGCTAGGTTAACCATTCATGTATTCCTTACCCTTTTGTTGGAAAAAATCTTTCGTTTTGTCTTTAAACTCTAGGTTCTTTGTGATGACATGCTGCTTTAGATTGGATGGCTTCTTAGCTTAGCACATAACACATTTTGGTTATCCATCATTGTTCACAAGAAAACCAAACTTGAGATAACTGCTGGCATATTATCTATGTGTAGACGGTTTGATCTTTGCATTACTTAATGAAGTGGACAGACTTGAATATGTGTCCATTGTGCTAATTAGCTAGATCAGCTGTGGGAGCTGCACACAAACTGCAACCTCTGTGATGCGTCACAATCATTTCAGGTGTTTTTAATGTCGTAAACCTAATGCAAGTTATATATTGCCCTCAGAATGTTTGTTTTATTGGCCTAGTGGTTCACATTTTGAATGGTATGTCATCAGTTTAATAATTAATTGCAATTTTCGTGGACCCCAGTTTGAGAATCACTGCAGTAAATAAGGAGCAGGATCACTACAAGCCCTGGGGTTTCTTTCTGCTCACTCTCAAACACATTTCTGTGTGTGGGGGGAGGGGGGGTTCTTTGTTTTGTATACCTGTTTGAGACAAATAACTGCAAAAAATAAAATGCTGCACAGAGCCACAATTGTTCCCCAGGGGACAAGATTCACAAACTTAAGGAGCCAAACAGACTTGTGACAGAGGTGCAGCCGTTAGTGTTCAAGGAGAAGAGTAGGAGGAAGTCTGTGATGGTCTTGAGGTGAGACAGGACAAGGCACTCAAATGACCACAGTGTTGTGGGTCTGTAGTCATTAAGTCCAGTGATCATTGGTTTCTTGAAGACTAGGATGTCTGTGGCATGTCTCCAGTGAGGAGTTGAAAATGTCTGTGAGCACTGCAGCCAGCTGGTGTGCACAGTACCTCAAAGTAGATAGTGTGACTCTATCCGGGTCAAGGGCCTTGCAAGTATTCAGTCTTTTCAACAGCCTATTTACACCTTCCTCCTTAACGTCACAGTGTCCATGTGCTCATCTAGACTATTTGTTTGCCATCCTGAACACAACCGAGTCCGTAAAATCCAAACATGCGCAAAGCTCCTCCACAGCCACGTTGGTCCACTTCTTAGTTGTCTGCAAGAAGCAGTTATCAGGCCTGGGTGTGGCGAGTGAAATTGAACTTAGCTTTCCAAAAATGATTTAACAAGGGGCCCAATTACCTTTCACATAGGGCTTGTATAGCGTTTTTCCTTTAATGAATAAAATCATCACTTTCAACTTTCAACTTTTTTTGTGTTTGTGTTTACCTGAGTTATCTTTGTTTAATATTTAAATTTATTTGATGATCTTGAACATTTTAGTGTGTCAAATGTGCCAAAAAAATAAGAAATCAGGAAGGGGTTAAAAACTTTCACAGCACTGTTGTTCCAGTTGCTTACATACAAAAAAGGTTTTTTTTTTTCTTTGAAAATGCTTTGAAGTATTCATAACTGTTGGAAAGATGTTTTTCATATCCAATCATAAGCAGGTCTAGTTGGACTCAGGAGGACTCAAAGTGTTGAATAGCCCTTAGATCATGTGAAACATGAGAAGATGTAGAGTAAAGTATGGTAACAGATAAAACAATCTAAATAGCATCCCAGCTCAGACCTATCTCTTTCTACAGGTGGAGGAGAAGAATGCAGAGGCCCAGGATGATGAGGATGAGTGGGAGGATGCCAGTGACGGAGAAGAGCAGGAAGAGCAGGAAGAGCAGGAAGACCCCACACCCCCACCTCCACAGTCTCCCAAAGAACAGCACACCCCCCGGCCCAAGGTCCACATCCCAGACCCCAGCACACCAAAGGAGTCCTCAGAGGGAGGCAAGCCTCTGAGCCCCTTCTGCCCCCTGGACCACCGGCCTGTGTCAGACTGGGGCGAGGAGATGGAGATGCTGTCCCCACGTAGCAGTATGGGAGGGGAGAGCCCGCTAAAGCCCCCTAGTGCAGAAACCAGCCCTGATCAAAGGAAGGATCTGGAAGAGGCAGGAGTTCCCTCTGAAAGTCACAAAGACCAGGACTCAGGTAGGATTTGGATGCACAGCAGCGCTTCACTTCAGGGATTTTTCCTGTTAACACTAACTAAACATTAAGAGTGGATTAAAACCCCATCTTTTTCTTAAAGAAAGCTTGTGTTATTTGTGTGATTATCTACTACTATTATTATTATTATTATTGTTGTTATTATTACTAACTATTTGCCAAAAAGACCACAAAATGCAGTATGCTCCTTTTTTATACATTAGAACTAGCTAGGACTAACAAATTGAGGTGAATTGAAGTGTATTGGATGTTGTTTATTAGTAAAAAATTTTCTTTCTATTTATTTGCCTAAAAGGATTATTCTTGATTTTTTTTTTTTTTTTTTTTTTTTTGCGTATTTGTACCCAGTACAGTACTCAGCTACCTGATTTTCTTTCTGCTGTCCCTATCTCTGATACCACTAACCCCCAAAACTTGCCTAGGGACCTCTCCTCTTTCTTTTATTGCAAAAATAAAAACCAGACCAATTTTTCCTCCACAAAATACTAATACATTTCACCAAATTCAAGTATAGAGTTTGGCTTAGCTGCAACTTCACCGTCAGAACGGCACTACATGATTTATCTTTCACGTCATATGACAAGCTGGTATAGACCAATGGGAGCACTCCTTTTTTGAGTATTTGATTTTGTGACCATTGAATGGTTGAATGGTTTTTTTGTTCCTGAATAAAAGTTGCTTCTATAACAATCCTTATAATTAAACAGCAGATGGCATCATAAAGCCTGTTTTTTCTCAAATGACTGCTTTTACAGTATACTATTTAGGGTTTAAACCATTTTCCCAACAAGAAAGACAAGTACAGTCTGTTTAAATGTTTCAGATCACCAAACAAATTCAAATATTAGACAATTAGACAGTTAACTCAAGTAAACACAAAAAGAAGCTGACCTGGCCCTATGTGTAAAAGTTTAATTGCCCACTAAAGTAAGCAGCCCACTCTTGTTTGCAGAATTGATTTAATTCAACAACATGGACGGTCATTCTGCTTGAGGTCACAAACTGATATTTTCCTTGAGAACTTTTTTGTTAGACAGCAGTTCCATATTTATTTTTCTCCATTTGTGGATAATGGCTCTCTCCGTGGTTCGCTGGCAGTAATTAGGCCACTACACCCACGAGAGGGTGTAGAGCTGGTCCAGTGTTCCACGACCTGGATGAAAACCGGATTGTTCCTCCTGGATCCGAGGTTCGACTATCGGCCAAATTCTCCTCTCCAGTTCCTGACCTAGACTTTCTCAGGGAGGCTTAGGAGTTTGATCCCCCTGTAGTTGGATAACAACTTCCGGTGCCCCTTCTTAAAAGGAGGGACCACCAGCCCGGTCTGCCAGTCTTGAGGTACTGTCCCCGACCTCCACGTGATGTTGCAGAGGCAATGCATTGTCAGCCAAGGCAGCCCTACAACATCCACAGACTTGAGGTGCTCGGGGTGGATTTTATCCACCCCCGGCGTCCTGCCACCAAGAAGCTTTTTAACTACCTCGAGTCCACATATTTTATTTACACATGCACAATAAGTCTGGAGGATGTCCACAGGAATGGCGTTCATACGTGTCAGGAGGATAGTCTGGTGGCTTAAAAGGCCAGCTACGAATGTGTTATTAGCTCGCTGTGTCTGTGACACACCCACTTTAATGAGATTCTGGAGGATCTCCTGACAAAGTTCACAGGTCACAGATCTCACAGATCAGGAGGTTATACTAGGGCCCATGGGATATCCTACTTGAGATTGAGTGGATTTGTTCACACATGAAGTCCATCAAGATAAAGTCAGAATAAAGTCTGGAGAATAGTGCACGAGTGGAAGTTATATGTCTTCATTGTCACCCAAAAGGTTCTGGCTCCTCTACTGTTCCTGCCCCAGCCACAAATGATGAGAAGGTGACAGCTAATCAGGAAGAATCAACTGCCTCTCCAGCAGGTAATTTTTCTCACTTTACTAAAACCCCCACCGCCAAATAATGAGTACTTTATAAATTTAACTAGATAATAAAAGCCTTTGTCTAATGTATGAATTAAAATGCTGCTTTGTAGCAGCAGATCAGCAGCATCAGCTCTGTCCTGTTGACTCAGAGGCTGAGCAGAACCCTGCTGTTGCAGAAGAGAAGAGGGACTCTACAGAGACAGACTTGGAGGATACCTCACAACATCCATCTACAGGTGCGTTCATCCCAGGGTGTTTCTCTGTGTAAACACATATCCAGCGCTGGAGGAGACCCTTCTGCAGTCAGATTTTCCATTGATTCAAAGTTGACAAGCTGTGTAGAGCAACAGCCATTGGGGTGGTCCCTTATTCATATGAGAGTGAGTCCCCTTTTATTTGAGAATTAGTTTAGAACAATATGCAATACACTATTGGGTTATTAAACAATTTTCAATTTAAATACAAAAAAATCAAACACTGCACATTTAAAAAATTGAAAAAAAACAACAGTTGAAAGATAGACTAAGTAGTGTAAAGGATTAAAAGGTGCTCATGCAGGGTTAAAAAATGCACAGACGAAAATCGCATGAGGACCTCAGGTAAATAACCCGAAAACACGTTCCATCACCCTCCCAAACTCCACCCCCACTACAATGTAGCAACCTGGCTTAAAAAATTAAACTGAACCAATTCCATACCGCAAAATACTAATACATCACATCAAAGTGAAGTTTGGAGCCTACCTCTACCTCCTAGCCCCAGGGTTAATTTCCGTGAAAAACCGTGAATGCTTAGATCACCTTTAACAGGGGTAAAACACTTACCTGATTAGTTTTGCTCAGTGGTGGGCCGTCAGGGCCAGCAAGGCCTTCTCTGTTGGCCTAAACATGCTCAGAAAAGTTATTTTATTTTCATAAATATGTAAACAAAATTATTGTCTGTTCTCTTTATGTCACATTATATCCACTTAGTTGAGTGGCTTCCAATGTTGTTTATCATGGTAGAGTTTTTATCCAATTATATTTCAGCTAGCTTGTGTTGTCAGGCAAATTTCATTTGCTTGTGACCTTCAGAATCAACAGAGCAGGCCCCGGTGCACTGTAAGTGAACGGACACAGTCAGTTGCAATAGCCAATCAGATCTCGATTCTGCAGACCAAGGCCAGCTAGAAGGTCTTACGTTGAACTGGACGTGTATGCGTCCTGTGATTGGATAAGCACTTGCTAGAGCCTGAAAGGAGGCAATTTGCAGAATATCGTACTAAACCCGGAGATCCAACAGCTATCGCTGTATTTTTAACTCATAATGGCCGAAGGAGGAGAAGAGATTGATCTGGTTGCAGATATACTTTCCACGCCATTTTCAAGACAGGCCTTTCACGAAAAGCTGGATATTGTGAGAAGAGGTCGGCCAACCCCTGTGCTAGCTAGCCTGTCCCAGCAAGGAAAAGGGTTTGTCCGTCATTTCCAGACGAACAACGATGAGTGGTACGTCACTGAAGGCCTAAGCGTGAAATGCACGGCCCGCCACTGGTTTTACTGTAGTAGGTTACTTCAGAAAACTCAGAGTGATTCTGTAAAGATATGATTTACGGCCACAATACAGTAGATAATATATCTCATTTACTTAATCTTACCTTTGATGAAAGGTTTGATGCACTTTTTTTAGACAGAGCCCATTCTACAACGAGCTTAATGCTAGGTTAACATTAGAGCCACATCGAAAGAAAATGAGAATAAAGCAGCTTGTAAGCTATTTAATTTTACAATTACTGTCTGAATATTGACACTTGGTGGCTCAAAAACAGTCTTTTGTTGATTCATGCCAGGAAAATGTCTCTGATGCTCAGAATGAGCCTCTGTTACTGTCATAACTTTACAAGACGCTCCTCACATCAGGCTATTTAGTGCAAACAGCTACGGACTCTTTTATTTTTTCAAACTTTATTATTTTTTTATCAACTATTCCAGCTTTATTATTGCTTTATGATGACTTGAATTTAAATATATCTCAGTTTTATTCTTATAAAATCTGATGTTTCTGTCAGAGAAAAACTGTAAAGAGCTAAATGCTTTCTAAACTGAGCCCATATCTTTATGGAATGATTAACCACTGGGTTATTAATAGATACAATGGGAGGAATTGGCAGAGAGGCATCAAAAAAAGCCAATAAATCAAAACTTTATTTATATAGCACTTTTCATACAACTTATTGCAACTCAAGGTGCTTCACAACATAAAATCATCAACACAATATTCACAACAGTTTAAAATCAGTGGTTGCTGTGTTTTGTTTGTTTTGTTTTTTTTTAATTATTACTTTATTTCACCCAGTAAAAAGAATAAAAATAGTAAAATAGAGTAAAACAAATGTACAAAATAAAGAAGTAGATACATAAAAAAGGAAATAAATAAAATTAAAATAAGTGAGATAAAACAAACTGTTTATAAAACACTACATAAAGCCATACTGAATAAATAAGTTTTGAGTTCATATTTAAAAATATGCATGTCCTCCCCGTGTCACCGTGGGTTCTCTCGAGGTTCTCCGGCTTCCTCCCACCGCCCAAAGACATGCACGTAGTCAATTGGCAACTCTAAAGTATCCCTAATGAATGAATGTGAGAGTGAATGGTTGTCTGTCAATGTTCATCTCTAATTGTCAGCCCTGTGACGAACTGGCCACTGTCCAGGGTGTACCCCGCCTAAGGCCCAAACCTGCTGGGATAGGCTCCAGCGACCCGCAACCCCAAACAGGACTAAGCGGTAGAAAATTAATGAATAAATGAATTTAAAAATGTGGATGCTTTGGGCTCTCCTCAGATCCTCTGGAAGGCTATTCTAGTGTCTTGGTGCATAATGGCTAAAAGCAGAGTCACCAAAGGTTTTAGTTCAAGTTTGTAGAACAGTCAGTCAGTCAGAAGGGCCTTCTTGGTTCGTAAATCAAAAGCATGTCTCTCAGATAGTGTGGAGCAAGTCAATGCAGCGCTTTGTAAACCCTATTAACCAATAGGCAGCCATTGTAGAGTAATGGGAGAGTAATGGGAGTAATGTGTGCTCTCCACCTGATCTTAGTCAGCAGTCAGGCCGCTGCATTTTGTACTAGTCGTGCTGTAGACCAGAGAGGAGAGCATTGCAGTAGTCCATGAGTGCCTCAGTGTTGCACAGAGAGTGAAATGGCCTGACTCTAGATATTTTTTAAATGATAAAAAGCAGTCTTAGTGACGCTACACATATGGGCTTTAAAATTAAAATCAGAATCTAAAATCACACCAAGGTTTTTTACTTGATTGCATGGATTTAATCCTAAAACACTTAGATTCAAAGCCAATTTCTCTCTCTGAGCTTTGGAACCAATAATCAACACTTCTGTTTTGTCCTGGTTGAGCTGTAGAACATTCTGTGACATCCACGCTTTAATAACTAAAATACAGTTAAAAAGAGAGTCCAAAGGTCCAGTGTCATCAGGATACACAGCCACATAAAGCTGGGTGTCGTCAGCATAACTGTGAAAATTTATGCCATGTCTCCTTATGTCACTGCCCAGAGGGAGCATGTATAGATTAAGTAAACGTCCTAAAATCGATCCTTGTGGTACACCACAGGTCAGATCATATTTGTTAGAATTACTGTCATTTATGGACACAAAGAATTTTCTTTCCAACAGATGAGTTTCAAAACACTTCCACATAATCCTATTTGGTATCTGAGTCTGTTTAAAAGAATTTCATGGTCAAATGCAGCACTTAAGCACAGTAGCACCAGAACCGAGGGTATGTTTTTGTCATGGTTTGCTCTAATGTCGTTTACCACTTTGATGAGGGCGGTCTCTGTGCTGTGGTGTTTTCTAAAACCTGCCTGTAATACTTCTAAGGTTGAGTTTACATCTAAAAACATAGCAAGTTGATTAAAAACAATCCTTTCTAAAATCTTACTAAAAAATGGGAGATTAGAAATTGGTTTGAAATTACTAATAGATAAAATGTCTAAATGATGTTTATCTAAAATGGGTTTAATTAAAGCAGTTATAAAATCAGTAGGGAAAGAAACTAAGGTGAAGGGAGTGATTCACTATAGCCAGGACATCTTCACACACAGAGTTTAAAATCGCCTTAAAAGAAGATAACAGACCTGATGCTAGTTATCTTACCCCTGAAGTAGTCAGCAAAATCCTTGCTCCTAAAACCAGAGTGTTCGGAAGGGGTTTGAAGTGTGTGACTGACTAGACTGCCTACTGTTTGGAAAAGTAACTAGGCCAAAAAAAAAAGAAATACTTTTTCACACCACTTAATTAAGCACATAGTTTACTTAATGTGCTGCAAGTGGTGACAAAATCATACAAACAAATGAAGCAGTTCTCTTAACTCATAATCTCTGGCCAGCAATCTCCCACGAGAAAGCCATGTCTTTGCTCTGCGTTTGTCTTATCACGGAGCCACACAAATATACTCCAGTTAAGGGCAGGTACTTTCATGTGGCTATTAACTTTATTCACAACTTTCTTAACTCTGTTTAGTTCATTTTTTGGCTCACCTCTCAGCTCTCTGTGAATGACAGTGAGTAGACTGACCTGAGAAGTGAAGCCAGAAAGTCGAAGTGTAGTTTGTTTTGTTGGGTAAGACGCGAGGGAGTGTGGGAAAGATGTTCTGGCGGAAGTAGACTGCTATTTCAAAGAAAAACACTGAAAGATCATCGTCTATAAAATGAAAAATCCAATAAAATACTGACTTTTCTTTGCTGACCAGAAGGATATGAGCTTGGGGACCCCCAATCTCCCACACCAAAGATGGGTGCACTAACCTCTTCACCACAGAAGAGCAACTCCAGTGACAAGACAAATGCAGAACATTCATTTTATGCGAAAAAAACCCCAAAACATCTTCTAAAATCGAGACAGCTGCTAAACAAGCATAATATTTACAATATAATGTGTCCCTGATTAAATGAAAAAAGAAAAGACCATTCTTACAAAATGTCAGGACTGCTGTGACGCCATCCCACCCATCTGTATATTAAGTTGGGTTAGGGCAGTGCTTCTCAATTATTTTCTGTTACGCTCCCCCTAGGAAGAAGAAAACATTTCGCCTGCCCACCCCCTCACTCTCTTTTCTATAAAATTGTTACACCTCTGCATAACATTGTATCCTTATTAACATTAAAGAAAACAAGCACTGTGCTACAGCAACATCATGGGTTGTTCAAACATTCAGGTCACATGGATATGATTATGATAGGTGCATGGTGCGACAGAGAAGGACCTGTGAATACTAGATGTGAATAATGACAGCCCAGTCTATGAATACAAAAATGATTTGACAAAGGTTTCTCATAACTTAAATGAGAAACCTTTATAAAATACAGTAATTTAAAGTGCATTACCAATACATTAACTTTGTGGTTCAGAACTATTTGAAGTGTCAATTTATATGAACTTGTGTAATTTAGAATCTTACAGAATATTTAAATCTGCTTTGTAAGTCATGCATATTACTTTACTCTTTTCCAGGTAATTCAGTAATCTCTGAAAGCAGAATTGTCCATTTAGCAGCGTGTCTTTTTTGTTTTGCCATTGGTAGCTTGAGAAACAGAATGAGGTGCCACGGTGTGGAGGGGCGTTACATCAAACTAACAATTGCGTTAGCTGAACCGTAAAAATTAACGCAAAAAAATAACACAAAAAGTTAGCGCAAAAAATTAACACGCTAATTTTACCAGCCCTAGTAAATCCTGTTGATCAGTAGTAAAGTATTGTGGGGAAAAGTCTTGAAAACAATCAATAAAATCTTAAAATCGACTAGTTCACAAAGTTGCACTCTTATTGGCCTATTAATGTTATATTATCGGAAATAGTGTACTATTTTTCTTAGTAACACAACGTCTACCATCAACAAATAAAGGCCCAATTAAACATGAAACCTGAAGCCTTACATTAGAAAACCATTAGCAATCAATAAAACCAGTAATTTCATTTTAATGATGTCCTCTTGACCACATCCACAGTCTAAATGCTAGCTGCTGTTTCATGATTGTTTATTAGATTTTTGTGTTTGGATAAAGTGTCCAATTTTTGCTGTTTTTGTGTTACAGACCTTCTTCTCTTCATGTTTTAATTTGCAGTGTTGTTTAAGTGAATACTGCAAGGATTAGCACTTCCCAGCCTAATGGGGTGATAGACACTGTATAGACTGTTTGAGCAACAAACAAGAAAAATACAGACAGATTTTGGAATAAGACAACTAGTGCATCTATGCCTTGTCCATTTGTCTTGATTACTTCGTGATCTGAAGCAGATATGAGATGAGCTCATGTGGGAATAGTGTACATGTAATGTGCACTGGCGTCAGGAAACCAGGGAAATTAGTGGTACAATTAAGATGTGAAAAGGCTTTGAGAGGAAGCAATCTGTGGCCTGATGGACACGTGATGGGGAGGCTGTTTGAAGTGCTGATCGGCTCTGATTCAATTAAGTCTTGTCTGAGGCTGCACACTGGAATATCCATCCACAGTGGAATAAGACACAGTGTTGTGATGTTGTTTGGCTGGGCAGTTGAATGAATAAAAAACGTGTTGGTAATGTCCCTTGAAATGACTAAAAATCCTTATATTTTAAAAAACATAATATGAAATATGATATGAAATAATATGCCTAGAAGACAAATTCAAACAATGAACATTTAAATTAAATACCAGAGCAAATCCATCTTAGATTTGCTTACGAGCTGCACAAAACATCACAAATATATCAATAGTATCTGTTTTGCCAAGATTGCTTCAACTGCAATAATGTTGTCAAATAATTTGTTTGTCAGTTGAAGCCTAAACTGTGATACAGCCAACTTGAGTCCTTTGAGAAGTCATAAGCATGGAGTATTGCTGTAGCCTATATCATTATTGTATTTTCAAACAGCACGATTTCATATTACATGTTTATCTGATATTGTGCCTTCCTGAATCTTACTACATTGCACTTCTGTTAATTGAGGTTCTGTAGTCGCATAGCGATATGATTTTCTCACCCTAACTCGAATGTCATGCCATCCTAACGCCTTATTTACACTGACTGCGGTACGTATATGGAGCGGAATCCATACGGATTGCCATTTACACCGGGTGAGGTGCGTGTGCTTTACGTGTCCGGAAATCTGCATCCGTGAGACCACAAAACCACAGGGATTCATGCTGAAGGGTGATAACATCCATGTAAAGAGAGAGGTGCTGATACAAACTCACCAGTATATCCCAGAGATACAGCTATTTCACTCCATGCCTTCTCTTTTCTGGTGTTGTCCTTTATAAAAAGTATGTGAGATATCATATAAAATTGTGTGGTTTTGGACTTCCGTGATGAATCTCTCATTGTCCATGGTCTCAAATAACCCCAGGAACCCTGTCACTGCACTTGTGACCCCCGTGTCAGAGAATATGACATAATACAGCATAGCGAGAGTTTGCGGAACTTGTTTTATTTTGAAATATACCGGATCCACCTTGCTGGCTGACTTCCTGTCTGGCTCATGTAATTTCTTCAACTTCATGAAAATCCGCATGCGGCGTCCGGAAAAAATAGACTCCTTGCGGAAACCTTCCGGAGCTCTGGATCCGGACACGTACCACACCGCAGCTGGTGTAAATGCTTGCACGGACTACAACGGTTTCTTTTCCTTGCGGCGTCTGTACGGACCCCTTTCCGTATCCGTTCCGCAGTCAGTATAAATTAGGCCTAAGTGTCAAACTGATAAACCAATCAGTTTTGGCTCCAGCTATGGTGTACAAGGTGATCTCTACACAAGGACAATGTCCAGCACACATCGTCTTACCCATGCACATTTCAGCACAATATGTTTGAAACATCTTTGCCATAAATAAACATGACTCTTGTTGTATGTGTTCCTTTGCCCTGTCTAATGAAAATTACATCAGGAAATTTGGATATGACTCTGACGACTAATCAGATGTAACCTGGCTCAGCCAGTTTCTGTGGCACAGAACCATTTGGGACGACTTCGACAGAAAGCTTTTGAAAAGAGCAGCTACTTTAAAATGGATACCTACAGGTAATCTGTAAGTAACAAGAGCAACGCCATATTGTTTACATTAGTAACAGTAAAACAGTCGCTTCATCGTCAAACCTAAAGCTCTCCCAGACCTGACCTGTATATCATTGGTTGAACTACAGCTGGTTGGGAGATTTTGATTGGAGCAGTACAAGATGGATTTTCATGAGCTTGCAAACTCACAAATCTCACAAGAATCCATCTTCTGCGTAAGGTAAAATCAGGGGGGCAGGTAGCTAAAACAGGTGTTGGCATTAGCATTTTTAAGACTTCTGAGACAACAGAATCACAGCTTCAAAATACGCTAAGTAAACATTCTCTATTGTGTTACAAGTGTAGATGCTAGTGTAGATGCAGTTTAAAACATAAAGGTATAATTGTGGGCATAACCTGATTGAAAGGTGATGATTCTTAACCAATGACAAACCAATGTTTTATTCACAGTGCCAGGATTTAGCTGAGCCTTACGAGAGTGTGACAAGACAATGGCTGATTCTGATGAGATTTCAGAGTCCACAAACTCAGAAATCCATCTTTTCCCTCTCAAAAGTCTGTGGCTGTGTTGCTATGATTACATAAAATGACCAGGTGATAGGTAGTTACTGGCAAGTGGTTCACCCTATCACCATGCCCTTTGCTTAGGCTTTCTTCAAAAGGTTCCATGGTTACCATGGCTCTACGGAACAGAGCATATGGATGAGGTTAGAAAATGACTGACAGCATAAATGAAATGTGTTAAGGTGTGTGTTACAAACAAGCAACACCACTTGTTGTCTCATAGCCTTACATTTGAGCTTATATAATGATCACCATTCTTCTGTCATTGTATTTACAGACTAATGCTGCCGGAACAGTACTCTCAAGTACTCTCACCTCTAACAGGGATGGAAGGCTGACAGCGGGACACACTATCTCACTAATCATCACTGGAGCAACACAATGTCATCAGAGCAAACCAGCACATCCTATTCTTATGTTCAGGGCACAGCTACTCCAGGGTTATTTGCTGGACATTTTCTGTCATTTTAGTCCTTGGATATAAGCCTACTGCTGCCAGTTATTTCAGAAACCGAACATGTTTCTTACAGTGCAGATAGAGGTTTTCAATGCAAAATGTTGAGAGAAATGTAGAGCCCTGTGTTTCCAAGCACAAACCCTTTTCAAATGAGGGTATGATTAAAATGTGGTGTTGAATGTCGGCACCTATGCCCAAAGCCTTCAGAGGGAGGACTGCATGTGTCTTAGTTTACGGCTGGGATTTTTTTTCTGCTCCTTTACTGTAGTTGGACAGCATACACATTTTCTTTTGTACTTTGAAAAGCATTCTGTCACAGACTCCAGATTCCACTATGTGAGGATACACATTGTGGCTGTATCAGCAACATTCTGATTTGAGACATTAATTAGTTAGGGCAGAAGTGTTTTTAGTCTATATATGTCACCATAAATATGCATTGCCCTTTCCACCAAACAACAATGAGCCTGTGTAAACTGAGCTGAGATGTCACCACATTTAGAGAAAATGATCAATTTAAACAAACCTACAGGATATTGAATAAGTCTTAGTTGAATTTATAGCAGTATATTTGTAATTAGTGTTTTAGCTATAGGAGATGACTGTCAATACTCACCTTTTCTGGGGGACTTTGTTCTGCGAGTAAATTCTACTTTTTTAGTTGAGGTGGTAGTGACAGCCCACTCCTATTGCTATCACACCATTTCTACACCAGGCCTATTAGAGCTGTAAGAATCTGTTACAGACATTAGCTTCGTATGTGTGTAACCATAGCCATAGTCTGCTGCTTTATTTAATTACTTGAAATATTTTCATATTAATTATGAGCAGCCTTAAATGATTTTGACTTTTTTTGTTTGCTTTCCATTAAAGGCTGCTGTGTAGTACTAGAACCATATCCTCTGACCACACAAACTTATGAGGGTATGTTTGCAGAATCCTGCATTTTACTACAGGCCAGCTCTCCAATCACGTCTAGTTACAACCACAGATCAATCTCATGTTTCTTCAGTGCTTTAATCTATAGTTCCATCTGTCAGACAATCCAAACTGGCTGAATGGGGAATAAAATGTGTGTTCTTTTTTTACTCCTGTCATATATATCTGATATAATACTTTTTTGCTTTGTTTTACATGGCTTGTACAGTAATGAATGGACTTGTTTTACTGGGGATGTGGCTCACTGTTTTAAGTCATTATTTTTAATGAAATTCCACAGTCATACCTCAACAGACCAAGGGCTGTAGTCTGTTTTTGAGTTGTGGTCTTTATTGATAGCACTAGCGGCTCCCTGAGCCTTTAAAACATGGTCGAGGAAATCAGGCGCTTTATTGTTGTGTCATGGATCACAGGAAATGTATCACTGAACCTAAATGAACATTCCGCATTTTGACCTTGTGTGAATGTTGCCTGTGAACCATGGAAAATAATAGGCATAATGTGTTTTTTCTTTTTCTAAATGATATTATATATTTAATTTCTTGTCTCTGATTCATTTTTTTGCATTGTCATCTTGTTGATCTCTGAAATGAGACATGAATGCAGCTGTTCAGAGATGACCAGGACTGGTTCCCCCGTTCAGTTGCATCACAGAATAAAAGTTTGCCATTGTCGCCTTTGGTTTGGTGTGATTGCTTTCAGTAATTGCCTCTGAGGCGGACGTCACGTGTTTTCGTGTGCTTTGTGCGGTTTAGCAATGAACTGTAGAGACTTTAAAAACAGCGCTGTTCTGCCTTCGGACACCGTTTATGAACAACCAGGACAGGCGTCCCAACAGTTGCGAGAAGCGCGTGCGTGTAGCCGCGCATAGTGCGCTCACGCGGCAGCGGCTGTGAGCATTTTTCAGAGGCTCAATTCGGCTGCGGGACGTTGCTCCAACTACGAGCCAGTCATTAAGGGTTGCGTACTCTCAGCCCCTCCTGGTGCTAAGATGCGTCAAGATAGACACAAACACACAACTCACCGGAAGTGCACGCTGATGAAGTATTTTCAGTGAAAATGATATGAATTGATAGCAAAGGTAGGCCTGATAGTTTCTCAAATTTTCTAAAACTCTAAATGTCATTCTCTGTCAGTCTTTTTTTCCAAAACACACTTTAGATTGCTGTGCTTCTTTGATGCTTAATAACCACAGGACGCAACAGTTTCCAACAAAGTGTAACTAAACCCTAAAACAACTTTTTTTAGCTGAAGATGATGTGTGTAAATAGGGCTTTAGTAATACAGTTTATAGTCCTATTTTTGACCAAATTTGAAAAACTCGTCTAATTCCATAAATATGGTCTAAAACACATGTAAAACCGCATGAGTGCTGCCCTCCTCAGGTTAAACGCTGCTGACCGTACTTCCTGATCAGTGGCGGGCTTAGCAAATTTGGGGCCCTTCCTCATGTCTGCCTTAATGTACCAGAAGGCCTTGAGGTTGAGAGATTGTGTAGCCCCTCCACAATTGTACAGCAATACTTCACAATAACAAAAACACATATTCGGCTTCTTTTCTGGTTTGATCTCACTCAGATAAACTTCAGAATCAAGTTGGGTTTTTTTTTCTTAATACAGTAGTGAGTAAATTTACTAATACTATTAAATTAACTTCAATATTTGACATTGTGGGAACATTATTGTTCTTTTCAGTTACTGTCAGTTCTAACACAAGCACAGTGTGGATCTACCACTCTGTCTCTGTTTTTAGGTGTTTTTTAACTGTAAAATAAATTGCAGGAACCTCTACATTAATCTAAAGGAGTAACGCTGGCTGAAGCAGCCAATTTAGACACTTGATTTCCATCACAGAATCGGAAGACTGGAGATAGACTTAAGAATGTTTAATGGATCGAGAGTGTGTGTGGTCTGAAAGAAACATATACAAAAGGAACAATCAGTAATAGTATATGACAGAAGCACATCATATTCAAATAGTAACCTGAACATCTTAGATCCTGGGTTACATTCGTAACCTTAAGGTGCGCCGCTGTGGTGAGCTGAGCTAATAATATTGCCGGCAGACCGGACCAGTTATACCCAAAATGTTGGGGCCCTTGCATGTTGGGGGCCCTAGGCATTTGCCTACCTTTGCCTAATGGTAAGCACGCCACTGTTCCTGATCATGATGACGTCATGATGTACGTTAACCACACCTTTGTAGCAGGTAACCACACCTGCGGTACAGCCCTCAGTACAAGCTCACGCCCACCAGAGGTGGTCTCTGTCAGAATGAGGTCAATCCAGTGACTGAACACGGTCACAGAGCAACACACGCACGGATGAATAAAAACAAAAAAACAGCAAGGTTTAGAGATAGACTTATTCAGTCATATTTAGATCAGCAGAGACACATATTTTGGGTCACGCTGCCACTGGCTCCTGTTTGTCTGTTATTCTGCTCTGTTAGTTTAGAAGAGCAAGCTCAGTCTACCGTAGTTTATGATGTGTTCAAGTGCTTACACACAGCGTTGTTGCAGAGTAATCGACGTGTTGTTCTTAGGTTGTTGATGTCATGTGTTTTTAACTCGTGTTACCGTTGATTTTTATTAATGTCTCAATGATTACTGAGTAAATCAGACGGACATATTCGCATTACAATATCTTAATCCTGTTAAATACAAGGCTACATAAATGCAGCATTAGTCTGAGCGGAGCGCTGCAGACACTGTACTTTGGTTCTCTCTCTAAATAATAGTGTTCACTATATCTACATGAAAATCTAAAGCATTCTTTATTATTATTATTATTATTATTATTATTATTATTATTATTATTATTATTATTAAAATTAAAGTTACTCTACCATCACGGCACACGTTTTCTCTTAAAATACCTCGTGGGCCCGTGCTTCGGGCTGAGACTGGGCTTTGAATTGTTCCGGTGTCCACAGAGAAACGAAGTCCCTCCAGCTCTGGTGAAAGAGGAGAATAAAGAGGGACCGCTCCGTCGCAAAGATACTTGCGCCAATCTGACATCTGTCAATCAATCAGTCACTGTGGGTCTCAGGTACACACCCCCTACTTAGCCTCGCCCTCAGCTCGTCTGCTGCAAGACTTTTCAAATTTCGTCTGTGAGAGGAGTTAAGCTCTGACCAGGGGTTGAGTTACCCGTTAAGCTTTTATGTAACAGGAATCACAAACAAATGAGCAAGACCTATCAACACAACTCCAGTTTAAGAAGTTAACTCGCCTCTACACATGTAGAGTTTTGTTTACATTTCTTGGGCTACACAACTGTTCAAATTATTTTGAAAGGCCAAAGCGGAAACACGTGTACCTGTCCGCTCTTGACAGAGTCCCGTGCAGCTGCGGCCAGGAGCTGTTAGAGTTCAGTTTGCCCAGTGCGTTCTGAAAACACTTACCCGCCGCTCCTCACCGCAGGACACGGACTGGTCCTGAGCCAGACAGGGTACTATTGTCTGGTCCGGACTCACATGAACCCGCAGCAGTGGTGCACAGGGGAACCAGCCCGGGGTTGGAAGCGGAGATGAAAGCATCCAGTTGTGGAGACCACCACAAGCTTAACGGGGGGCACATGAAGCGTAGGCCGAGCTACCCCGGCGAGCTGCGGGCCAAACACGCAAACATGTCCGCCCGGATCTGGGTCAAAGTGGCCATGGCCGTCGCTTACTTCCTGTGCGTGTCCGTGGCGGCCTTTGTGCTGGTCATTTACTACGTCTTCTTCTGGAAGCCGTCAGATGCGCATCACTACAATGGCACTGGCGTCAGCCCTAGTGAGTGCCCGCAGAGGCTCGGATGACCTTTCCAGGATTTTCAAAGGCTTTGTCCACTGAACTGTATGTGCACTTTGTTTGGACTTGGTTTCATCCAAATCCGCAGTGTGGACAGTGAACCAAATATTTTTTTTAATGTCCTGCACCTCTCCTTTAACTCTGGCACTTTACTGTGACACACCACTGAAGGATGAGAATAAATCTTCTGCAGGATCTTAAAGCAGCACTATGCAGATTCTCAGGATTTTTGTTCTCTAAAGGACTTTCAGCGCAACTGAGCAGGTGCAAACATGGGACGCTTGTGTACATTAGTTCTTAATAAGCCATGTTTCCGCTGAATAGAATGGTACTGGGCAGGTTGGTGTCACGGATTGCACTGGTTAGTGAAAAATTGCATTGGTGTTTGTATTTAAAAGAGTCTGAAGACAGCCCACCTATTTAAAATCTAAAACTGGAAATATTTTAAGTAAGGATGTTAATAAGACACAGCCACTCCAAGGAAATTCAAGCATTCTGCATTTTATACCAAAAACAATATGCTTTTCCTTCTGATTCTCATTTGAGAGAGACAATACCGTTATTAGACTGCAGTGTTAAGCTCCCCCTTATAGTAAATCCGCCAGTTAGTGTCCCAGTGGAGTGCAACATAATGTTTATTTGTAACACTTCATACACCTTTTGACAATGTAAATGCCTGTACAAGTCCATACTGACCTGACCTGTACCACCCCCGTAGAAACAAGGTTGTAGTGTTGGTTTATTGCCACGACTGTGATTTCAGCAGAACCATCTGATGGCCTCTGAAGGGACACTTTCATCACACAACACAATGTCAAAGAAGTGTACACCCTGTTTCCCTCTGGACTGAGCTGCACTAATCCCCTCAGACAGTAGTCTGTAGCAGCACAGACTGGTCTTCAGGTATTCAGCCTAAAACATTGTACTGTAGCAGACGTAGCCTCTAGTGACCTTCTGTAGCTCATTGCTGAATGAATGCAAGGCCAGTGCTCACTTTAATCATTTACTCCACTCAGTCTTTGTAGAGTAACAACTGTCTTGCATCGCCCAGAGTAGGCTCCTATAACCAATGTTTGTACTCTGACTTAACATGATTTATTCATGATGATGCCACACTTTTTACATGTAAATCCGTGTTCAATGTGAACATAATTCAAGTTTTTATGCAACACATTGTAACCAGTATTCATAATATAAGTGCTATACAGGGGAATAATATTAAATTAAATGACTTTTACACAGAACTCATAAAAAATGAAGCCGCCTGCAAAATCTACCTGTAAAAAATAGATTAAAATGCGGAATTCTTTTTGAACTGTATGCACAGACTGTGTGTTGTAGCCTTGAGATTATTGCCTGATATGATAAACTATGCATTTCCTCCTGTGTGATGTGCTCATTGAAAGTGACGTCCACCGCACTCTGCTGCCTAATATTATTATTATTATTGATGCACTTAAGCACTGAAAAACTGAAGGGGCAGTTTTTGGTAAACTGTAAAAGACTTTTGTTCCTTATTGGGTCTTGAACATAGTACATCTTTGTCGTTTGTGAGAAGCAGCATCACACTCACCTTCACTCAGGGCCACAAACATGTACAGAAATCAGATCAAGGACCATAAAGAACAATTAATTACCTTTCAGTAAAAGGGACACATGTTTGACTGTAATGTTTTGTGTCCATAGACCTTTTTGTGTCATAGTTTCTTTTTAGATGTTGAATTATATTATATTATTCTATGACTATTTCTATCTATAAATGTTAACTGCTATCTACAAAGCCAAATAAAACATAGTGGGATTTGGCTCCGGGCTTTGAGCCTGTCTATCAGAGATAGCCTGTGTCCATTGTCCTAAATCAATAATTAAATTAGCAGCTGACATTGTCAGCACTTGTTCTTTCTTTTTTTGCAGCTGCTGCAGAGGCACCTGACTCTGAGTCATGCTCAGCCCAGTGTGGATCATGACTCAGCAGCAGCGCAGACCAGTTTGGATCAGAGCAGAGTGTTGTGCATTGAGGTGTTCTCAGACCTGGCAGTGGTCCAGAATAAACCCGGAACAATAGTGTGTTCCGCTGTACGAGCTACTGCTGCTGAGAGACCACACAGTCAGGTCTGTAGACCTATTTATGACACCAAGGAATAGAGGCCTGTTTTTAAGGAAAGGTCAGTCTGATGACTCCTAAATCAGCACTTTCACTTGTTTTTATTTAAAGAAATGTGAGAGCTGAATGTCCATGAGCATTAGAGTCAGAGTTTCTTGCAGTGTCAGCAGTAGCTAGAATGTGCAGTTCTTGCAGTGTGGCCTCGTGCCATGTTATATTTTCTCTATAGATTTAATATATTTATTTAGATTTAATTTAAAACATAGGGGGTGCACGGTAGCAGAGTGGTTAGCGCTCCTGCTTCACAGCAAGAAGGTCGTGAGTCCTTCCCGTGTCACCGTGGGCTCTCTCCGGGTACTCCGGCTTCCTCCCACTGCCTAAAGACATGCATGTATAGGTTAATTGGCAACTCTAAAGTATCCCTAGTGAATGGTTGTCTGTCAATGTTCGTCTCTAAGTGTCAGCCCTGCAACAAACTGGCCACTGTCCAGGGTGTACCCCGCCTAAGGCCCAAAGCCATTTATCCACATATTTCCTTCGGGGTCACACAGGGTCAGGATTAATCACAGGGGCGATCTATCTTTATGGGTTTTCCTGCATTTTTGTGTTGAAAAAAAAAAAAAAATGATATTCAAGATTCAATAGTTTATTGCCATTTCAATGGGAGCATTGATTGGAATTTACCTTGGTAATTGCTCAGAAGAATCAAGAAAAAAAAATCAAGAAAAAAAAATTACAACAATCAAGCAATACAAACGCACACATGCATTAAGTGCATCAATGAATGCATGTCATGTAAATGTCATTAATTAGGAAGAAAGCATAAAAAGATAGCAAGACTAGTTCTACTTTTAATGCTCTGAAATCTTTTACCTAAAGCAAGGGGAACAAATAGTGCATTTGCTGGATGTAATAATGTGGGAGTTATATATCCGCCAATATCAATATTATCACCTTGAGATATGGCCACTAATTGTGGTGTCATATGCAAATACATGAATATTTCAACAGTGAGAGAGTGAGAACCACACCCTTCTTAGACTGATTTTCTCTGTAGGAAAATTGGTACTGATATCTGGCAACAAGTTTCTCAAAAAGCTTCATGATAACTAAATAATAAATAGGTTAATGCTGCAGGTCTGTAATTGTTTAGATAGCTGGTACACATCTTTTTGGTGAAGGCACAATTGTAACAGATTTAAAGCAAGCTGAAATGTGGCTTATTTTGAGAGACCAGTTATAGAAAAAATTCAGTAGCACACCACTTATAGTAGCTGCAGAAACAGAATCAGGTCCTGCTGCTTTTCTGATGTTCTGTTCTCTGAACAGATTTCTAACCTCATGTTCTTTTATCAAAAAAGGTGGATCCAGAGCTGCTGTAAAGTCCATGTAACAGAAATGTTGCTTGTCATCAAATTTATGACCTCTGTTAAACCATGGTTTGTTGTTACTGTAGACAGGGAATGCAAGTATTTTCTGCAAAGTGAATATAGCCCATAAAGCCACTGCAGTCAGTGTATATGTGATGGGAGAACGATGCTGTTATGGTCAGACTGACCTAAAGTGACCCATACTATTGAGTGAAAACCTAGCTGATATAGGCCCAGTTAGTTAGCGTATTGGCCAACCATGAACACCTTAAATTAAAATAACCAAAACGGGCACCTTTAATGTTCTTTAAAAAGTTAGTGAAATTCATGTTTTTCTGTATGTGTATCCTGTTCTTATCATCTGCTCTATGCTATTGGACATGGCATCGGTAAAAAAAATTCAACACTTGTCAACACTCCCTGGTGTTTTTTTTTAAAATAAACTTATTGTTTAGTGCTGAAGGCATGGACAGTCAAAAACTAGATGTGCACAACACCTGCTGCTTTTTCTGCTCCATAAACTACTGAAAATAATTTAGCCTACATTAGTGTCTTTGACCACCGGGTGTCGCCAAACACTGCTAAAAGTTTGTGGTTAAAATGCCATTTAGAGGTTTAAAAATGTAAAAACTGTGATGAAATACAGGTGAAAGGCACCGACGAATACTAAAACGTAGCTACCAGAGTAACCCCAAAAACATTTAGTAAATTGACCCGGGACTTTCGAGAGAGACCAGTAGAACGCTGCGGTTAGAGAGGACCGCCTGATGTCTATGTTGCCATGGTGTTTGGCTAGAGTTTCCCGGATGTAGTACTTGGTTCAACATGGCGTCGACAAAGTGATACTTCGGCTAATGTCACACAGTTTGCTCAAAGTTGACCTGCTCCGAGTCTTTTAAACATAGCAAGGCTCCGTTTCACGTCGCAGTGATAGGTAAAACTTTACCCGAGTCTCGACAGGTGAGTAGACACAGTTTATTATGTTAGTTATATGTACTTTTAAATGTTATGAACTAGCTTGTGGCGATTCTCAATTCCTGTTTAACTAGATGCTAAGTGGCTAAAGTTAGCTGCTTTTCAAGTCTAGCCAGCTTTGGCTAGTGGGGAAAAAAGGCACCTGCTTTCGATTATGTGTGCGTTTGTTCTCTAACAATTTTAAGGTTTGAGACGTGAAACACGAAAGACTGAATAACAGGCCGGATGTCATGTATAGAAGTTGTAAAACAAGTAAATGCTGCTCCGTCCCAAACAGGCTAATATTCCGTTGGCGTTAAGGTTCTTACGCTGTGATCTCGCGGGACGGGCAAACGAGGAGAGTGTTCGTTTACCAAATATAAAAGAGATTTTATTGTGCTTTCTTTTTGGCAGATCATTTGCTTGGTATTGTGTATTTTCAAGGAGGGTTTGATTCAAGCAGAAGACAAGTGCCACACCCTGACTTTTACAGAAGAGCGAACATCATAACATGTGCTGCTTAATACTTTTTTTAATTTTTTTAAAATCTTTTTCTCGAGGAGCAAATTGTTTCTGTTGCTCTTTAGAACAACACGAATGAAGTTAATGATATGGTGGGAGCATAATCTTGCTGTGAATGAAGATGTACTGATTGTATTTTTGCTCTTTGCTATTTAAGAACTACATAGCAAATTATAAACAGTGAGTGACATTAACACACGCCCATTTTGCTCAGCTTATAAGGAGAAGGTTTGAACACATTTTGTTCATATCAAAATTTTGAGAAGTGGAAATTACATCACCTATCTGCCAAGTTGACAACTCTTCATTTGAAGACCTTTGCACAACCTTTATAAACATACTACATGCTGTCCTTGTCATTACTATAGAACTCTGGATGTCAGTGACTTCAGTCAGTGCAAAATAAATCATTAAGAAAATATCAATCTCAAGTACCCAGTGCTCATCAAGACATTTCATTTTACAGTTATTGGGTTGTATGTCCCTAAACTAATATAAATATAAAGGAATTTGCATGACCCTAAGTATCATATGTCTTCAGGCAGTTGTTTATTGAAAGGACTAAGACCAGTCACATCCCAATCTACGCTATGCTACACAGGCATTAACTATTTGTTTGTTACCCTGTAGCTACTAAGTGTTAAGTGATCATAGTTCTTATGTATAAAATCCCAAATTAAGAGATGGGAACACAGTGAAAAGGCCACCCAGGGGCTATATAGGGGCATTCTCTTTATTATTCCGTTTCTGCTGTTTTTGTCTCTGCTAAATAGTCTTCAGCCTTTCATCTGATTTCAGGCGATCAAACTTTAAAATGTGTCTAAATGTAGTGTCTTGATGGCTGTTACTTTTGGTATTCATACCTTTTTATAGTTTTGTCAATAAATTCAACTTTTCCATTAGCCCCTTCAGCTGTTCACAGCTTCAGCATACTTCAGCATTACTGCATCATTCAAATGTGAAACAAAATTGAGCTTTTCGACTATTTTGTTAGGGCTGCTATGCTTCAACTGTCACATGTGACATCAACCACTCTAACTTTTTAGCATTGTTCACAAATTCCATGTTTTAGCTCATTTTACTTCCAGTAATTTTATTTAATCCCACAAATGTTATGTTAAAAATGGTGAGGTTATGGGGCTCTTTTAGAAAATGTAACTTTAGAGCTTCAACAGTGAAGGAATGTTTCACCCCCATTGACTCCCATTCTAATTCTCCTCAAACTTTCCCTCTCAGACTCAGTGCTCTGACACTTTTTTAGCTTGTCCCTTATTCATTTTTTATCCAGTTAATGTACATTTATATAATTTAAATACATTTCATATCCACACATTCATCAGAGTCTCCTGTTGCCCACATTTCAAATATTTCCAAGACCTGAAATACACTTGCAATAATTAATTCTGTTTAAAGGCATCATTTCACTTATACTTGATTGTTTTAAGAATGTTCGACTGTTTTTGCAAATACATATTTATCCCCAATCTAGGGATGGGCATATTCCTCAAATATTACATTAAAATTTTGAAGCTCATAAAAAACGAACATTCGAATATTCTTTAATTCAAATGAAATTTAATGAGGCAGGCATTAATTTTTAAAACGTATTCCTGAATGTCATTTCTGAACAGCTGTCTGTCTTTAGTTGGTGGGTCAATAATTATTTTTTTGTGTTTGGACTTAATATAATTCCTCATGGCTGTGGTGCTATTGTGAGAACTTGTGAGAACAAATTTGGCACACGACAAGCTGATTATTTTGTTGAAAATAATTCCAAACTTTGCTATGCAGAGGATGCCATTTTCTCATCAAAAACAACACTAACCAATTTTCCAGTGGAAATTCGGGGTAACCCCACAGATACACAGCAGTTCTGTTTTTCTCAGTCGGCAGCACAGCATCCTGATTTTCAAAGTAATACAAAAATACACAGACTTCTCGTATTTCCCTTGCATGCTCCTCTGAGTGGCTCGGGGCCCACCCCCACTTTCTATATCTTTCTGTATTTCTTCCTGTACTTATGAATAGTTTTTATTATTGATTTCTGTAAATTTCTAAAGTAAAAATATATATAACATAAATATCTAAAAGATTTGGATTTCCAATTAAATTTATATGTTTTCTCAATATGTTTGGACAAAACATAAATGAATTTATAAATGAATGAAGTTTTTGAGATATTTATCTTGTATCCAGATAAATACCCAAATGTTTCTAAAAGCATTATCAGTTTGGGAAGTGATGTGTTTGGTTGTTAGAGGAAAGCTATCACATCATCAGTGAAAAGTCAAATTTTATGTTCCTCCCTATTTATTCTAACCTCATTTTAATTTTTTATGATTTTGTTGTACTGCTTGAGCCAAAGGCACTATAAAAATAGCAAATAGGCTGCACCCTTGTCTGGTCGATCTTTGTGGAGTAATTTTGTTAGTCAGATTCCTTTTTTTCTTGCTGTTGGTTGATCATATTTTGTTTTAATAATTGCTACTAATTAAGTGTTGAAACCCATTTTTTCTAAGACTAGATATAAAAATTCCAGTTAAAACAGTCAAATGGCTTTTCAGCATCAATACTTAATAAGGCTGTACTTATTCTCTCTCTTGTGCTATTTCTGTAATATGAAGAATGAATTTTGTCTTTTAGAGATTATTGATGTATATATTTTGTAATCTATATTTAATACAGAAATTGGCCTATAGGGAGAAAAATGGATTAATGTATGAATTGTAATTTATTTTTTTTTACGATTCAAAATCGAAATTTAAAAAATCTTTTTTCTTTTTTTTAAATGTTATTTTATAAAAAAATAACGTGCTGTTGTTGAGATTATCTATCTATCTATCTATCTATATATATATATATCTATCCTAAATATATATATATATATATATATATATATTCACACACTACATAATGCTGCAATTTATAGAGGACTATATAGTGCACTCAATTTGTGAACGGTTTCGGACACTACAGTGTGTTTTCTGTCGCCGATAGTTATGTGATTCACGTACATGTTTAAAAAAAAATAAATTAGCTGAACTCCGCTGATAATGGACTTTTGTAATAGTCTTTGGCAAGACTTTAGTGATATAACCATTAATAATAATGTGCCTATGTGTTTTATTCAACAAGCATTGTCCCATTAATGACCAAAACAGACTAGATTATTGCAAGTCTTTTCTGTCTAAGAGGAAAGTTCTCATATCTGTATCTGTATGAGTTTAGGTTGAGCTAACGTTAGTGATTTTACATCGTAACCGTTTATTTATAACAATTTACGACTAAATACATTTCCACAAATTGTAAAACCTGCATCTAACTCATTTCATTCAAGCCTGTTGTGTTCAGATAAACATGCCATAGTAATAATAATTTGCAAAGCATTGTGGTCTATTTTGACCATATAGTGACCATAGCTGCTCACTACTTTTTTTTTGTAATTCAACTTTTTATTTTATTTTGCAACGTTTTACAACTTAACATAACATACCAGACAGCAGTACATATATTTGGCACTACTACAGTTTCTTGTGTCCAAAAAATAACAAAATACTCAAAACTACACATATATGTGTATAATATATGACAGTAAGAGTAATAAAACCCATAGATTTAAGAGAAAGAAATATGCACACCTGGCTAATAATTTTTCATATGAAACTATTTTAATATAGTTTCCATCAATTTTTTAAAGTCTGGAGGAGAATAAACTTTCCACACACCAAAAATTAATTTAACATTTAAACTTTGACAAACCAGGCATTACTGACGGATCCCCAATTAAACATAATCTTGGTGACCTGGGTATTTTCTCATCAATCCACCTTCCTATACACTCCAGTACCTTCTCCCAGAATGGATACACTTTTCTACATTCCCAAATAGCATGCATAAATGTTCCAGTAGCCATGTTACGTTTCCAACATTTGTCATTCCCCCATGATCCCCATTCTTTTGAGTTTGGATGGGGTAAGATGCCATCTATTTAGAAGTTTATACTGCCTGTTGGTAACCATTTAAAGTTAAAAGCAGTAATGTGCCTGGAGTAGCATGATGCAGAGAGAGGCATGCCCTCAGATTTGTCCCAATTTATCTTATAACCTGACATAATAGAGTAAGTGTCAACACATTTAAGCAGGGTGGGTAGAGAATGCACTGGGTCAGTTAACACCGCCAAAATATCATCGGTGTAAAGGAACAGCTTGTGTTCCCTCCCACATGCGTTTACACCTTTAATTCTTGAATCTTCAAGTATTTTTAAGGCAAGAGGTTTTAAAAAGACTGTGAAAAGCTATGGAGATAAGCTACATCCTTGCCTCAACCCTCTTGAAAGAGGAAAAAGATCTGAAACTAGCCCATTTGTCAAAACTGCAGCCTTCGGATTAGAATATATGGTCTTCACCCAGTTACAAAATCATGGCCCAAAGCCAAACCTACAGAGGCCTGTCATAAGAAAACCCCATTCCACGCGGTCGAAGGCCTCCTCTGCATCTAGGGAGAAAGCCGCGACCGAGTCCAGACTATCTTTACTTTTGTGCATAATATGTACAAGTCTCATATTATCTCCTGAATATCTATTCTTAATGAAGCCAACCTGATAGCCATCAATGATCAAAGGCAATACTTTTTCTAGATGTAAAGTATGTATCTTGATGTAAAGCAAAGTTTTTGTCAAAATTTTACAGTCTACACCCAAAAGACTAACAGGCTGGTAATTTGCCGGATCTGTGATGTCTCTGTCTTTTTTAGGAATTAAAGATATTAGAGCTTCATTAAATGAATTTGGTAAAGACCCCAAGTCGTATGCCTCTGAATACACCTTGACCAAAATTGGACTTAAAATATCAATATACTTTTTATAATACTCAATTGGAAAACCATCCAAGCCAGGTGATTTTCCACTTTTCATAGATAAGACTGCTGCTTTTATCTCTCCTTCTGTTATAGGTGCATCTAATTTATGTTTTTGATCATGGGTGAGTGTTGGCATTTCTAAATCTGAGAAGAACTCGTCAATATAATTTTCAATAACAATTCTGGAAGATGTATATAAATGCTGGTAAAATGATTTGAAAACACAATTTATTTCCTTAGACGAGGTTATCACCTGGTTATCTTTCTTTATCATTGATACATTTGTTAAACTATCTTGCTGCTTCAGTTGTCTTGCCAGTATTCTCACAATTTTTTCTCCTCCCTCATAAAATTTTGTTCTGAGCCGGAATCGAGCATATTCAGCTTTCTTTTAAATATCATGGAGTTGATATTTTATTTTACAGATAGTTTGATAATTATCATTTGAAAACTGTCTTGCCAAATTCTTCTCCAAAGTTTGTATTTCTTTTTCCAACTTATTTTCTTTGGCCAAATTGTTCTTTTTGATTTTTGAAGCATGTGCAATTATCTTGCCCCTTAAATACGCCATGGATGTTTCCCACACTGTGCCAACTTTATCTGTGGAGCCCATATTAATTTCAAAAAACATTTTAAGATCTTCTGACATCTCCTCACTAAAAGAATCATTCTGCAGTAACATGGAGTTGAATCTCCAACGACCCCTCCTTGATTTATCTGCATTCAAGTTAACATGCAGCTCCACTGTAGCATGATCACTGATGACTATTGTCCCAATTTCACATCCCATTGTAGAATCTGCTAAAGTTTTGGATATCAAAAAGAAATCTCTCCTCAAGTATGTTTTATGACAATTGTAATAGAAAGTATATTCCCTCTTTCAAGGGTGAACTAACCTCCAGATATCCACTAAACCAATGTCCTCTGCTAGCATATGTGGCTTACTTTTATCAATAATTCCATCCATCACTTGATTGAAATCTCCTGCCAGAACAACCTGACTCTCCCTGTTTCCTATTACACTGTTAACTGAATGAAAAAAATCTCGGTCCTCTTTATTGGGGGCATATATATTTCATAGTACAGTCCTAACTCCGTTAATAAGGGCTTCTACACAAAGAATATGCCCCTCCTTATCATTATACTTCTTTAATAACACAAAGCTTTGGTTTTTATTTATCATAACCTGAAATACTGTACCCACCCAATCCCTCTTAAATTTCTGTGCCTCTTCGTCTCCTGCTAAATGAGATTTCTGGATGAATGCCATCTGTGTTTTTGGTTTTTAAATATGACAGTACCTTCCTCCTTTTAATTGTTTAAATCTCCACACCCCTTTATGTTCCATGATGTTATTTTAATGTACCTGGACATTATATCAAACAAAAACTAATATCACTTGCTCGACTCTCAAATGTTGGCCTACAGGTAGTGTAAATAAAATATATAATAAAATACAATGACCCATATATAACTGCTGTCCAAAAAAGAACAGACTAACGTCCTCAAAGACTGAAATCTTTCTGCCCTCCCAGTCGAATCCCCTCTTCACGCTGGCAATCCGCAATATCTTCTCTCTTGCAGAAGAACGTAGAAAACGCACAAGTACTGCCCTCGGAGGTTTGGTAGAATCTGGAATAGGCACCAGAGCTCGACGAGTATGTTAGATCTCAAATTCACTACCAATGAGTCCGAGTGCATCCGCCAAAATCTTCTCCACATATTGGGTCATTTTCTCCCTGGCTCCTCAAGTCCCCCTTTAAGACCAACAATTTGAAGTCCCTGACTTCTTCGCCAATGTCTACACCTTAGATGGAGCCTCCTTCTCAATAAAACCATCTAAAATCCTGACTTTATTTGAAGTGTATGTCCCAAATGTTATGTAATTAAGAATGGGTTTCAGGAGCCAGTCTAATGTGCGGCCATTCCTCTCAGCTGTCCCACATGACTCTCTAGCTGCTCACTACTTTAACTGATTCATTGTCGGAAACTTTGAGTGCACAATAACAAGTTATTGTTACTGTTGCACATGTTGTATATGCATTTAGCAACTTATTTTATTTAATTAAATTTGTGCATTCACAACCTTATTTTTGTATTCATTTTTATTTTTATACTGTAAGTTGTTTAATGGAAAAGAAAACTACCACTGCATCAAAAACCTGGAATGTATTTTACATTCCAGGTTTTTGATGCAGTGGTATTTTTCTTTCTTTAAAACTGTCTTACACAGTCAAATAGTAACAAAAGAAAGTAACACTAAATTGCAAACTGCAAAATAAATATATATCAAGTCGAAATATGATTCAAATTGGAGAATCATTTTTGAATCATGAATCAAAAATGGTGCTTTAATGAGGCTAAAACATGAATCTCACTACACAATTAAAAAGACATAAAGGCTACTTGCTAAATGCAGAAACTGGATGAATATAAAGGCGTTTTGAATTTTGAAGTGCCACAGAGTAAAACTAAAAAAGTGGCGCTATATTCGAGTTTTTATATTGTGCCCGAACAATACAGAGATATGTACGTCGAAGACATTGGCTAGATGCTAAATGGATAAACTTTTTTTTTTTTAACTGTACTTAATAGTACTTGATTTTGTTTTATTGTTAAATAACCCTACTACTAATAAAGTTTATTTTTATATCTGCCTGTTTAAAAAAAAAATAATTTATGCTATCTAGTTGGCTGGGAGTGCAGATAATATATTATTATGATAGCAGTTTTTGTGATGAGAAAATGCTGCGCTCCTTATTTGCACAATAAGTTCAATAAACGTTATAGTATTCATAAAAACACTTGTCTCATTTATACTTAATAGCACATGAGGCTCTCTTGATTGCTACTCCATCAAAAAGTACCAAACAAGGGAGATTCTTTTCAATATAACTTTATGATTCATATTTTTAGGCATCACCTTAGACTGATCAGGGTCTGAAGAAGCGTATTGGGGTATATACACAGAAATAAAATTATAGGCTACATCCTGTGTTTTGTAGCTGAAAATTTAACAATGTATAAAAATTAAACTTCCTTAAATTCTTCTCCACTCGACGAAACAAAGGAAGCATATCTCTAGAGATCATTTTTGCTTTGAGCCAAGTGGTTTCCTCGGCTCGCTCAGGGATACATCTCTGCCTACCTGCAGTCACGAATGCATTTGGTGGGCCAGTAATTATGTTTTTGTGTTTGGACTTAATATGATTCCTCATGGTCAACCATGTGCCATGTGCGAAGCCATGTGTTTGGCTGGAGTCCCAATAGATTACAATTACTTTGTTTCTCATATGTTCCTGGATTTCTTTGGATCGGGGCATGATATCGTGCTTTTTGAAATCTTTTGAGATCCTACTTCCTTTTGTCAGACAGGTTCTATTTAAGTGATACAACAAGTCTGGCAGTAATTAGGCCTGGGAGTGGCTAGTGAAATTGAACTTCACCTTTCAAAAATATGAGATTTACCATAGTTAATTCATGATTTAATAAGTGGTGGCAATTGCTTTTTCACATGGGGCCATGTAGGTTCAGGTTAGGGATGCACTGATCCGATATTCGGATCGAAACTAGTCAAAAAAATCTGGATCGGATATTAATCATTGGAGTAAATACATGAGTCTGATCTACTATGCGCAACCCTTCGTCTGTGGTGCATACACTGTCATGTCCTGGAGAAAGATGTCAGGAGGGAGCAAGTCAAATCAGCGGTGTGGAGATTTACGTTTATTATAAACTACTCAATTGTTATTGAGAACAAACTTTCACACGTTGTGCGGCCGCTGTCTCTCTTACTGGTCAGACGGAGTCAGCAGTAGCGCAGGGAGCGCGCTCTCACTCACAGACACGGGCATGGAGCTCACGGGCAGAGCAGGGTTTAGCTGAATCAGTGAGAGGGAAGAGAGTGTGATATATTTACCCGTTTTTTCCACAATTGTAATTAACTACTGTTTAACTTCTTGTTAGCTGTTTGCTGCTTACACTTTACCAGTTTTACATTACCTCCCTCTGAGTGTTATCATGGAGCCCCACCAAGCAAACTGCTGTCTTCACTCACTAATATGATTTACATTAGTGAGGTTTGACGAAAAGCTGCCTTTGTAAAATTAATTTTATTACTTTTTAATGAAGTCCCTAAAAATCCATCAGATGGTTTATTAATTTGTCTTTATCCTGAGATTGATTTATCTTTCCTTTGGTTTGATCAATGCTGACATCGAGGTTATAGTAGCTACCATAAGAATCATAAAAAAATGAATCATAAAAAAAATTAAGAGTATTAAGAGTTACTCTTTACTAAGTTGATATTGTATGTCTCAGTGGCGGGCCGTGCATTTCACGCTTAGGCCTTCAGTGACGTACCACTCATAGTTGCTCGTCTGGAAATGACGGACAAACCCTTTTCCTTTCTGGGACAGGCTAGCTAGCACAGGGTTGGCTGACCTCTTCTCACAATATCCAGCTTTTCGTGAAAGACCCGTCTTGAAAATTAAAAAGTATATCTGCAACCAGATCAATCTCTTCTCCTCCTTCGGCCATTATGGGTTAAAAATACAGCGAAAGCTGTTGGATCTCCGGGTTTAGTTCGATATTCTGCAAATTGCCGCCTTTCAGGCTCTAAGTGCTAAACAATCACAGGACGCATACATGTCCAGTTTAACGTAAGACCTTCTAGCTGGCTTTGGTATGCAGAATCGACTGTGTCCGTTCACTTACAGTGCACAGGGGCCTGCTCTGTTGATTCTGAAGGTGTAACTGGAAAGATGGCTGCCGAGGTGCAGACACACAGTTTGGAGGGCTCTGTATGCCTAAAAAGTCCTTTAATTACATCAAAAGGCCGCGGCTTTTGCTATCACCGTGTCTGTTTGTTGTCCTTATATGTTTTTACCTTTTTATCTGTCTGACTTGTCCGCGAAAAAGGGATAATCAAGTCATGCACCCAGCTAAGAGGAGCCAACATGTTCTCTTCACAAAACTACTGGATTATGGGCATGCTAGGCCACCTCCAGGTAAAAATGGACAGTTAGATAAAACTAAACCACTCCTGGGAGCCATTCATGTTCTCATAATACTGCTTTTGGCTGGTGACAGTGAAGTAAATCCTGGGCCTCAGCCACTGCTAACAAGGCCATAGCCATGGCTACCTGCTGGGCTACCACCATTGCTACCTGTGCTACCATCACTGCTACCTGTGCTACCACCACTGTTACCTGGGCTACCACCACAGCTCCCTGGGCTACCACCACAGCTACCTGGGCTAGCTCCTGGGTTACCACCACAGCTACCTGGGCTACCACCGCTGCTACCTGGGCTAGCTCCTGGGCTACAACCACAGCTACCTGGGCTACCTCCTGGGCTACAACCACAGCTACCTGGGCTACCACCACAGCTACCTGGGCTAGCTCCTGGGTTACCACCACAGCTACCTGGGCTATCACCGCTGCTACCTGGGCTAGCTCCTGGGTTACCACCACAGCTACCTGGGCTACCTCCTGGGCTACCACCACAGCTACCTGGGCTACCACCACAGCTGCCTGGGCTAGCTCCTGGGCTACCACCACAGCTACCTGGGCTACCACCACAGCTACCTGGGCTAGCTCCTGGGCTACCACCACAGCTACCTGGGCTACCACCACAGCTACCTGGGGTAGCTCTTGGGCTACAACCACAGCTACCTGGGCTACCCCCACTGCTACCTGGGGTAGCTCCTGGGCTACCACCACAGCTACCTGGGTTACCATCACAGCTACCTAGGCTAGCTCCTGGGCTACCACCGCAGCTACCTGGGCTAGCTCCTGGGCTACCACCACAGCTACCTGGGCAGCTACCTGGGCTAGCTCCTGGGCTACCACCACAGCTACCTGGGTTACCATCACAGCTACCTGGGCTAGCTCCTGGGCTACCACCACAGCTACCTGGGCTAGCTCCTGGGCTACCACCACAGCTACCTGGGCAGCTACCTGGGCTAGCTCCTGGGCTACCACCACAGCTACATGGGCTACCACCACTGCTACCCGGGCTTTCATCACAAATGGCTACCAATACCAATGGATCAGCTGGCTGCCAAACAAATACGGAGGATTTTATAAATGCCACTGAGTGCACCGGCCATAGACGTAAAGCCAAGCGCAAAACTATCACAAGAGAAACAGTGAGTAGTTGTTCAAACACACTGCAACATATTGTTTCAACTGTCAGTAATGCAAAAATTATATGGGACCGAGATAGAAACCCAAAGGGGATTTTTGGTGTGCATTTAAACATACGTAGTCTATTACCAAAACATAATGAAATAAAAACTCTATTGATGGATTCTAATCTGCATTTTCTGGGCCTTAGTGAGACCTGGCTTCATGGTAAAATTCAAACAAGTCTGCTGGATGTTCCTGGATTTAACTGCCTCAGAAAAGATAGGAAAATAGGTAAACGTGGGGGACTGATTGTATATGTGCGCAACACTATTAAATGTACAGAATTAACTTTGGATGTACAAATAGTGTATCTTTGTGTTGATGTTTCCCTGTCACCTAGAATGCACTTTATGATCATGGTGTTATATAACCCACCCTCCATCCAAGATGAAAAATTCTGTGATGAGCTAGAGAAGCTGTTGAAAGAAATCTCACATAAATCTGAACTGATAATATTAGGAGATTTTAACATAAACTGGTTCAACAAAAACAAGAGGAAAAAACTAAAAACATTAATGACAAAATTTGATTTCTCTCAGATTATCAAAGGGGCTACACAAATCTCAAAATCAAGTAAGACTCAAATAGATTTAGTTTCTTCAAACAGAGAACAACAAATACTGAAGTCATATATTTTTTTGACTGGATTGTCTGATCATAATATGATTTTAGTAACAAGAAAACGATCTAAAAAACGGTTCATAAATTGTAATAAATCAAAATGTAATATATTAACAATTCTAAAGCATGATATTCCCAAGGTGGACAATGAATTAAAACAAGTAAATTGGAGCAATATTGTAGAAGAGAAGGGTGTGCATAGTTGTTGCAGTAAAATCATGAATAACATTAAAGGGATTATTTCCATGTTCCTAAAAAAGCAGAAAAACTGCAAACAAAAATCTCTACCATGGATTACTAAGCCCATCAGAAAACTTATGAAGCAAAGAGACCAAGCTTTAAAGCAAGCAATCAAAAGCAAATTAACTACTCACATAACTATATATTAAAGTTTAAGGAATCGCGTCATAAAAGATCTAAGAAATTCAAAAGCTAATTTTTATATTTCAGCAATTACTCAAGCTAGAGGGAATTAATCTGTAATGTGGAAAACAATTAACAACATAGTGAAACCTTCAGGGAAAGTCTCAAGTCCGCAAGAACTCAAAATAGGAGAAGAACTTGTAAACAACAGCAAGCGGATTGCTCATGAGTTCAATAACTTTTTTGTTAAATCTGTTGAAGAGCTCTCTAAAAATCACAATTTAAATACCAATACAGAGCACCAGAGAACTATTAGTTCAATTGATAGTACTTTTTCACTTCAACAAACTACTGAGTCAGAAGTATTAGCTGTCATATATAAAATAAACAACAGCCATTCTAAAGATCTTTTCCACCTTGACACTTCCTTCCTAAAAAGAAATAAAGAAGTATTGGTAAAAGCTCTAACTCATGAAAGGATAGCCTCTAATCTCCGTAATGGGTATTGTGACAAATACGAGCATCCGTATTTATATGAGCTATATTAAAATACCAGTTATATGGGATCGGTATCTGATATCTGCACATACTCAAAGCACCTGGATTGGGATCTGTACTAAAAAATCTTGATCGGTGCATCCCTAGTTTAGATAGCTTTTTTCCCTTAATAAACAATATGATAATGTAAAATCTGCATTTTGTGTTTACTTGAGTTGCCATTGTCTAATATTTTTGGTTGATTGTCTGAGACAGTTGACAAGTGTGACAAATGTACAAAAAAGTAAGAAATCTAGGAGAGGGCAAATACTTTTTCACAGCACTGTAGTGTTCCCTACAGCCTGAAAAACTTTACAACCTGCTGCTTTAGTGAGTCTGGAGTGTAGTAACTACTAGGTAAAGAGCTGGACAGAGGTAATAGTTAATGCCTGTTTGCTGTAGATTTTTGTCAGCGGTCTCTGCTGTTTCATTTAACATTTATGTAAACAGAACATGCCTGCTGTATGAAGAAACTCTGAGATATCAATTCTATTACGATTTGTAACATATATGTTAGAAATGATAAATTAATTATACAGTTATGTATAAAAAATAACTGACAGATGTAATACAGTAGCATTGATTCATAGATATATTTGTATATACTAGCTAGCGCCAATCGATTGGCCACCGATCATGATCGGCCAATACATTTTCACATAATTTTATTTATTTATTTATATATTTATACATACATACATACATACATACCAATACCCAATTTCAACTCTTTGTGCTTCTGTGTGGATTCGTGTACAGTGGTCCCTCGCTATAATGCGGTTCACCTTTCGCGGCCTCGCTGTTTCGTGGATTTTTTTAGTGTAATTTGTTGTTTGTTTGTTTTTTTTTTACAGCGGTAAGGGACTGTAGACCATTGTCAATCAATCTCCTCCGTGCCGTGTCTCCTGTACAGTACAGAATGCGTGCGGCTTGCCAAATTTACATAAATGTTTGATTGCTAGCAGTGTGACTCTGAAGTGCTGTATGTTTGCAAGGTTTCTCCCCGACAAAACCCATAATGTCCACGAAACGTTCTGCCCCGACAAAGGCACCTGCGGTCGCACCCAAAAGGTAGAGGAAGATGCTAAGGTTTGAACTTTGAGAGTGTTTAAACAAGAGAGAAATGTGAGAAAATGTTAATGCCTGTCTGAGAAAAGTGTATAAAGTGTGTGGTGAGGGGTTTTACAGCCTTAAAACATATATAATAATTGTAAAAAATAAAGCTGACTACTTCGCAGATTTCACCTATTGCGGGTTATTTTTGGAACGTAACCCCCACGATAAACGAGGGACCACTGTATGTGGCTTTCCTTTCAGCGCTTGTGTTACTTTAGCTTGTGCACACGGCAGTTAAAGCAACCCCAGTGAGAGCAGATTTTCCATCAACTGTGCATTTAAACGAACACCCATTACTTATGTGCAGTGCTACTCTGTCTTAATAGTGGGTTCAGAAGCTGTGCTGTTGATAAAGTGTTTAAAGTATACAACATATTGATTAACCGGTTAATGAAATTTTAATTGCTCAAGTTCTTAATAACAATTAATCAATGATTGGTTAACCATAAATAGGCCTACCATACACAAGCCATGACTGAAGCAGTGTCTGGTTCCAAACTGGAGTTTCAGTCTCATATTGTAATCCAGACTGATCCAGTTGTGCTGCTTTGTTTTAAGGCCGACAACTGTGGAAAATCCAACTTCACAGTTGCAGGTGGTTGAAAACTGCATCAGCAGTTTCAGAGCAGAGTCAGCCAGCTCGAGATGCCCAGATTGGATGTGGAGGCAAACGTCAGTCAGACCTTTCTCCTTGAAATTTGTCTTCAGTGTCCCATCAGATGCAATGTCCACAAGTCTGTCAACCTCTCTTGGTGAAAGCTTGGAACTGACTTGCTCAATTATCCATTATGTCCCAAAATGGATGTTTGTTCCATTCAAAGCTAGCGACTAATTGTGGGAAATTTCTTGAATGATGCAAGTGTGCCCTCATCCACATCCTCTACAGCAGCGAGGAGAAAATCAGTGTTGGAAAACAGTCAAATTCTCTGCGATTGAGACGGCCTTGAGGCTTGTGGCTTTAATTTTGTCCTGTACAACACTGAAGATAGTGACTGTCTTCCCTTGCAGCACCACATTCAGTAAGCAAGTATTGACAGTGCTGAAAATATCTGTAAAGTATGCCAACTTCGTGAGACACTGAACATCATACGTTCTGTTGTACAATTCATCACTATGATGCAGGAATAACATTACCTCATCTCGCAGTTCAAAAATAGATGTATGAAAACTTTTCTGTTTAAAAACTTGTGAACTTCCGTGTGAAAATTTTTTTTTGTGTGTTTGCTTCCCATTTCTTCACACAGAGCTTTAAAAAGATGTGTGTTCAGTGCTTACCTATGTATCTATATTACCTAGATTTGTGCAGTACTTATTTTAGGCACTGTGGCAATTTTTTCTCAGCCAGTTCTCTGTGGATGCAACGGTGTTTGGCTGAAATCATCAAGTGAGTGAAAAATTGCTTCTCTTGTGGTGTTGGTTGGCAGGAAAGGACTAAAGAGAAAGTCATGATGCACCTCATCAGCAGTGTGTTTCACAAAAAAAAAAAGGTTTCTGATCACTTTGTACCTACTAAACTGTCCAGCATTGATTTTTATGATTCTTTATTGCTCAAAAATGAAGTTTAGTCACTAAAATCTAATTTATGTAACAATACAGCTTATTAATCTGACAATAGTCTTTTTGTTCAAGCAGTGGCACTTAGTGAAATTATTTCTGAGTGCACGAGACTGCAATACAAGTTAGCTTGTTTGCCAACTTTTGCTAAAAAAAATGCAAAGCGCTTCGTTGATTCAACCATGCATTTTACGTTTGTGCCAGAGTCTCACCACAAGCACTAAGAGTCCCAAGAAGAGACTGGGGAAGAGACTGGGGAAGCTAGGGTGAGAATGAGCAATGTTAAGTTATCGATGGGCAAACTGAAAACACTCTTAATGCTTTTAAAAGCGCAGTCAACCAACACGGTTTCCTCCCACAGAAGTGAGTGATACATATGTCCGTGTACGTCACAGCCATCATATTGCTGTGTATTCCTGCCTTGATATTGCGATAGGTAGCTTCTGTTGGCCTCAGTTGCTACCAAAAGAAAACATGCTGGGACACGTTTACCGTAAAGACCCGAAAAGTACAGCGGGGAGCAGCCAGAAGCCTGTTCTAAGAACAGCGGGCTTTAACCGGTCCCGAACTAATCCTCCTCAAACCCGGACCACGCAATGCTCCTTACGTGCCATCCAATTCCAGCCCCCTATGCAGCCACATATCACAATATTCAACATTGTTTTGTCATTTATTTTTACATTTTAGTGTTTTGTGAAATATATA
Source organism: Rhyacichthys aspro (assembly GCA_036850595.1). Classification (NCBI taxonomy): domain Eukaryota; kingdom Metazoa; phylum Chordata; class Actinopteri; order Gobiiformes; family Rhyacichthyidae; genus Rhyacichthys; species Rhyacichthys aspro. The sequence goes on from CM072160.1 coordinate 23,633,424, forward strand.
ATAGGAATGTAACTCTGAAGTGACATTCCTCTACGCTACATGTCAGCTTATAAACTGCATCTACATATAGCCTAACCAATCATAGCATGTTTTATAATGTTAAAAAACACTTTAAGCGATAAACTGACATGAGAGCGTACTTTGCTACGTTGTAGTGAAGAAAACAGTATGGTGGTGTAGCAAACATTTGTAAAAAGAGAGAATTAGGCTAAGTGATAAAGTTGTTAAATTGTTTCGGGGCACTACCTCAAAGAGGAAAAGAATAATAAAGTCTAATATGAATTTGAACGTGAGTTCTTAAGCCAGACAGTGATCCGTATATGAAGTGAAACAACCAAGCTATTACTTAAGCGTAATGTAGTGACAAATGATGACTTTTCTTGACCAGAATTAACATTTGAATATGCATATTGAATCAACAATAAATAACAGGAGTATATTCATGGATTGAAACAATAAACCTTTCTTATTGAAGGTGGGATATGATTTTACGGGAATAAATTGAAAATTGATGCAGTTAATGAATTTGGAAAAACAGTCTAAAAGAGTTAAGCTAAATTTTACTTAAGTTTGAGTTAAGTTTAATCTCTGTGAAAAGTAACTGTGTAGATCTTACTGGAAGAGCCAAGGCTGGAGGCAAAAGGTCAGAGGCCTGGAGCCAACAGGAATGGTGGTGGTACCAATGGGTCCAAACTTCTCAGTACTGCTGATGATGGTTTGGAGATTGGTCCCCAAAGCTAGCTGACTGTTGTGGTCCTCTGTGGATGGCTCTTGGTGGATCTGCTCTGGGTTCTCTCTGCCCTGGGCTGAGCTGCAGCTTGCCGTGGGTCAGAGGTCAGTAGCATCCCCAGTCTGTGAGATGGGCTGCTGATATCTGTGCCTTTATGGCAAAAAAATCTTGAAAAATGTAAATTGGAAAAACATTCAGAGTTCTTAGTAGACTTTTAAGCAAAACATTTTCTGGAGCACCGATTGAACCAAAAATCAATTAAAAACACGTCTGTTGGACGGGCAGAACTTGAGTAGGCTACACTGAAGAAAAATACTCTTAATCTTAATAGTAAAAATAACAAGTTAAATAAAAATGAGTGCTTGGTTGTTGCCCCGAAAAAATGAAGACAAAGAGACGAACAAAATCTACTGAACAAGTGTACTGAACACTGAAAAACTGAAAAGACAAAGATTAAGATGATTGAAAAGACCAAAACTAAACTGAACTGAACAGAGCACATGAGGTGAAAAGAACTGGTGTGCCAGCACCCTCTAAACTATTTTATCTTTTTGGAATTTAGAGAGGCGTGTCTACGCAATGGCGGGAAGAATTTCTTTGTCCAACTAGGAGGGGACGTTAAAGATGATCTCATGCTAAGGCTTCATATTGCCACCTTCAAATATTGTGGAACAATTTAACACTCATTTATACCCAAATGTATCAACAACATATGGTTCCAATAACACAATGCATTCAAACATAAACCAATGTTTCTATGGTCAATAATTATAGTCCTTTAGAATATACACATGTATTCACAGTTAAAACAACATTTCTTTAGGATGTATGTGCGTGTGTTCACATTAACAACATAAACAGGAGAGATAAAGGTAAGGCTCATCATTCGAAAAGGTAAAAGTCTTTATTCATTAATGAGCAACTTTTAAGTCTGTTAAAGTTGATCCTTCAATGTTTATTCAATTTTAGTCATTTGGAAAGAAATGCAGGGATGAGGCACGAAAGTGACTTTGGGAGGACTCATTATTTATAGCGGCACCATCCATGCTAAGCACAGATCATGTCTTTTGTCAGGAAAGGTCCTTCAAAGTTGTAAATCCGTCGAGTTAAAGCCGTGTTCATAAGCAAGATGTTATTTTAGCGGGTCAGGGAAATGTTCCGGGTATGTTCCTGAGGTCAAAAGCTTGTAGGCTACAGCGGGCACGCTCTTTGCTGTCGTCTTTCTGTGGCCTGTAAAGGGAAATGACACAAGGAGAACGCCCATGTCGTCACAGTCAAGCTTTTTGAGAAACAAGGTGTTTTTGCCCAAGTGGAGAGACTGCCCCATAACAGAGAGATCCCGCTGTGTTTTATTGCACACTTTATGAGTTAGTAGACACTGCAGCCTTTGATGGAACTTTGCCTTGGTCATGCAAGAGTCTGAGCCTGCTGTAGTTCTACTCCCACACGAATGTGTCAACACATTATTTTTTACTGCCTCTTTCAACACTCTAGGGGTAGGAATATGGATGTGGATAAAACACAAATGCACTCACCTATCGCCCTTTTTCCAAAAATCACACATTGACATGAATTCACAACCTTTGGTAGAGGTTTGTGATAAAGTGCTGTGAACACTTTTGGGCTTGATATGATTAATAAATGTTGAGCTAGGCAAACATTTCCAATGTTTAATGTAGAATGGATTCAGTAGTTGGGATTTCAGTTAATATGCAAGAAATTTGAATTATTTTGTTCAATTATTACATTTTAAGACCAGCAAAAACATATTTTGTGTCATGCTGCCACTCTCTCCTGTTTGATGATTGTTTTTCCCATTTTTTGTAAAACTTTTTGAAAAAGAAAAGAAATCTTCATGTGCTCTCGGAAGGGGCAGTTATTGAGTATGAAACGCAGTTAAGAAGGCTTAATCGAACAATGAGTGTAGTCTGACTAAGCTCTGCCTCTAAACATGCTGACTTTTTGCCACAGATCTGCAATAGAGGAGTACTGAATGAAGTGAGCTAACTCAATAAGCTAGACCCAGTTGTTTGTTGCTTATTTTGTTGTAATTTCTGTTCCATGGAGCAGGCTTATCATGAGTGAAACTCAGTTACCATGAAAATTTTCAAAGGAACTCCTGCCTCACAGCATGAAGATTGTGGGTTTTATTTCCCTGGTTGGTTTTTCTGTGAGAAGTCTGCATGTCCTCCCCATGTTACCGGCTTCCTCCCACCGTCCAAAGACATTCATGAAAATGTGAAAAAACATCAAATCTAGATTGCCCCTAGTCAGTGTCTGTGTCTGAATTTCAGCTGTGTGACCAACTAGCCATTGTCCAAGGTGTACCCCGCCTCAAGCCCAATGCTGCTGGAATAGGCTCCAGCCATCCGCAACCCCGAGTGGGATTATGTTGTAGAATTTAAATGAAGGTTTGTTTACTTTATTTGTTACAGGGATGTTTGCAGAGATGGGCATTTCCTTGCCGTAGTTTTTCATTTAGGCTCAGTTGAATCAGCGCTCCTCTTAAACGTGCTATGAGGCGCAGCGTTATTGCAGCTTTTCAAGTCTGTCTGTAGGAGTCCAGAATAGTATTTATGGACCACCAGGGCCAGTCACAGGACTTGTTTTAGATGCACTGTGTATATAACTGTTTATTATTTTCTGAACTGAAAATGAAATGAACGTCTCTGTCTGGTTCTTGTGGCTTATCAGTTATAAATAATATAAAATAATACATATATAGATAAAGTAATTTAGCATTTATTCAGGAAGAACTGAGATGACAGGTAAGGTAATTGGAATAGATTTTTTTTTCAAAGAAATGTTTAGAAACATTAGGTATGTCTTGCTACATTTCTTTTTTTAGGAATTGCCCAAATAATTTACTAGGATGATTTTAGACTAGTTTTAGATTTAAAAAAAGACAAATGGACAGGTAGATCTTATGGCCCGGCAAGTAAAAAATGCTCTCTGGTTCTGCTGTCTGTCTGTGCTTGTCTACTACTACTATTCAGCATGTTTTGTGATTTTTTTTTTCTACTTCTGTGCAGGTCTGATGCTGGGCTGCCATCGGCTGCCATCATGTTTTCCAAGAAAAAGAAGTCCCGCATTGACATCTCAGCACCTTCTAACTTTGAGCACCGTGTGCACACAGACTTTGATCAGCAGGAGCAGAAGTTTGTGGGGCTGCCTCGCCAATGGCAATCACTCATCGAAGACACAGCAAAGAGGCCCAAACCCTTCATTGATGCAACTGTTATCACTACTGTCGAGCCACACAAGGTAGATGGTGTGCAGTCTGCAGTAGAGACAGGTTGCATTTAGGCTCCACCAGTGCAAAAGGAAAGCAAGTCATAACTCTCTGATAACTTTGAATGGTGAAACATTTCCCTGTTGTTTTTCACTTTTAGAAAACCTAAAAGATGTTAAAAGGGTTATGCTTGATATGATGACCTCCCAACAGTCACACTCAAAGACTCTTGTGTCAATGTATAGTGTGATTTTATTAAAGACTTGCTGCTACTATGTTGGTATCTTTCTGGGGTACACCCATAGATGTCTTTTGTCTTTACAGCCTGCATCCATCTTATATTGTTATGAAAACAATTTTTGGTTGCTGTATTTTTTCCTATTTGGGAGTTTGCCATACAAAGATTTTAGATGTTCTGTCACTTTTTAAACAGACATCCCAATTCAAAATTAATTGAGTGCGGTTCATAATTTTCTTCCGGAGGGTGCCCCTCAATTTATGATGTGTCGTGCTTTGCCTCTAAAAAAATATTTAACCAGTATTCTTATACTTTTGTCTGAAACTTCTAGACCATTGTTCGTGGCAGCAAGTTAGGAGTGGACGGCTCTCTGACATGGCTGTTGGATGAGTTTGACAACATGTCAGTAACACGCTCTAATTCTCTGCGAAGAGATAGTCCGCCCATTCAACCACGCAGGGATTCTCCAGGACGTCAGGAAAATGGCGACCATCCCCACAGACAGTACTCACACCCAGAAAGACAGGACAGGTAACAGTTACTCACATCCAGACAAACGGGACAGGTAACAGTTACTCACACCTAGATGGATGGGACAGGTAACAGTTACTCACACCTAGATGGATGGGACAGGTAACAGTTACTCACCCCTAGATGGACGGGACAGGTAACAGTTACTCACACCTAGATAGACCTGACGGGTAACAGTTACTCTCACCCAGACAAATGGGACAGGTAACAGTTACTCACCCCCAGATGAGTGGGACAGATAACAGTTACTCACATCCAGACAGACCGGATGGGTAACAGTTACTCTCACCCAGACAGACAGGACAGGTATCAGTTACTCACACCTAGACCAACTGGACAGTAAACAGTTACTCACACCTAGACCGACTGGACAGTAAACAGTTACTCACACCTTGACCGGCTGGACAGTAAACAGTTACTCACACCTTGACCAGCTGGACAGTAAACAGTTACTCACACCTTGACCGACTGGACAGTAAACAGTTACTCACACCCAGACAGACTGGACTCTGTATGATCACTCAGAGAAGAATCTGATAAAATAGGTTTAAATCTGTTTGTAAGTTACTGTTGCTTTAACCACCAGATTCGTCTCTGTGTGATGATATAGAGCATTTCATCTAAAGAAGTCTGTGGTACTCTGATCATTTTGCTATAATGTTTCTCAAGTCAAATGGATTTATATTAGTTTAAACTAGGGATGTGACTAATTAATTGCAAATAATCGTGATTAATCGCACAGTTTGGCAGCTTTTAATAAACACAGACGCTTCAATTTAACAATAGGTAAATAACTTAATTATGAATCATTTAACTTTGCCGTACTTTAACTTTTTTATAGCTGATTTGACACATAACTTAAAAATAACTTAAATGATAAACCTTTATAAAATACAGTAATTTAAAGTTCATTACCAGTACAGTCACTTTGTGGTTCAGAACTTGGACTAATTAAATTTGTGTGAACTTGTGTAATTTAGAACCTTACAGAATATTTATTTTTGAAACAAAACCTATTCCTCCTTTACACACGAGTCTTTCCAAATTAGTAGAAGAGTTCTCTTTTTCTGAATGATTTAACTGAATAATTAACTCAAAAAGTTAATGTGCTCATTTTACCAGCCCTAGTTCATACATGATGTTGTTTGACTTGTGCCACAAACTGTTTGACTTCACAGTAATATTCACAGCCCCACACTATCTAGGTGTATTCTGATGCTTTACTGTCAAATCTTAACAAAACATTGTTAATTTCTGTCAGCATAACATGAACTTTTGTTTCCTACAGAGAGCGACCAAGAGTAAAACTTGAATATCCTTATAAGGATGAAGTCCAAGGGCGTCCTCAGCAGCAGCCCAGAGGCCAAGAGCCCAGCAGGGCCCGAAGGGACAGACCAGGCTCTGGTCCACCCCCTCCCCCTAATAGAGACAGAGAACACCGGGAACACAGCCAGGTTGTAATTAAAGGTTACTTATTATATTGTATTTCTCTATTTGCACCAGGACTGTTCTCGTAACTTGAGTGCAATCCAGCGTAAAGTTCATCTCGGAAATCTTTTCCTTTCGCTTTTGTGTTTTCTGTGTCTTTTGAGCGTTTAGCGATGACAATATCGTTAGTTTTCAGCCGCTACAGAGCCGCCATGTTTTCTTTTCTCTCCGGTCTCAGAGCCTGAGGCGTAACTGGTCACATGACAACTGGAGTCCGCAGGGTGCTCAGGCCAAAGTTGCATTTCAAGTTTTCCGATAGATGACAGCCTCAGGCTCTGAGAGGACGCTTACTGAACCAATTTCATGGCAAAGAACCATCTGAAATGACTTTGATGCTTTGTTTTTGTAGGTCAAAAGTTGCATAATGGGGCTTTAATTTATCTTTTTTCTCCTTCTTTTTCCAGGAGCAGATGGGTTGTCAAAATCAACCCAGTGACCACAGGCCCACGTCAAGCTACATGGGAATCGACGACAGCCCTCAGTCTCCCAGAGACAAGAGGCCTCTCTCTGGTCCCAACATCCGAATCCCGAACCTGCCGGTCACTGAGGGGGTATTAAAGACCGCTCAGCAGAACACACGGGCTTTCAACACCTATCCACGTACAGACAATGAAGGAGGGCGCAGTCCCACAGGCCAGGTAATGTCACATCATTGACAGTGACACCAGGAGCTGTTGTTATATGAGAACTTGCAATAATAACAGCTCTGTTGGAATTTCTATACTGCATCTATCCATGTGGTTTACATGTGGCGCATGCAACCTGAAAATCTTTTTAGTACTATCAGATATATTTGCACACCAGAGATATAACATTTTTAAGCTTCCTACAACTAAAACACAGATTGGGAGGAAAAATGTAAAAAAAATACCCACCATTCATGATCAATGCCTGGTGCCTGAGCCTGCCAGAAAAAATATGGCAAAGTTCAAATTTGCACTAAGTTTTCAATTAAACATCATTAAATCTAACCCTGTAATTAGTCTTCAAACCCAGTTCTGAAAACGTTGGGACAGTGTAAAATATGAATAAAAACACATTTGCAAATCTTATAAACCCTTTTATTCGCAAAAGAGCATCATAACAGAGACATTTTACATTTTCATATTGCTCCTTTTGAATTTGATGGCAGTAAGACATGTCCAAAAAGTTGGGACAGGGACAACAAAAGGCTGGATAAGTAAGTGGTACTAAAATAAAGGTGTGTTCACTCTTCTACTTTGCTTTATTTAGTTCGCACCAAATCAGAAAAAGATCTATGTAGTTTGGTCTGCTTGCAAAAAGTCCCAGCCTACCAAATGTTCACAGCTGGCATTTTAAACTGCAGGCCAAACAACAAAAACAAGGCCTTTTATAAAGAGAACCCCGACTTGGAAGAATAATTGACCTTGTGTAATAAACATTTGCTTCAGCTATAAAAAATGTGATTTTAAAAATTCTGTATGGTAATGTTTAGTTTTTAAAACATTCGAAAAATTAATTTCCATTGTACAGCGCCATTGTTGTTTTCTTTGCAGTGAATTCTCGGTAATGACATTTAAAGGTTGCCGCAGTCACACTCCCCTATAGTAGTACACTAGCAGTAGGCTTCTGTTCAGCTGTCCAGTTTGAACCCGAGTGCATTGATAGAGAAAACAATAATGAAGTCACTCAAAATACACCTGAATATGATGAGATAGATGAAAAAGAGAAAGTGGGACAAAATAGCTGGTGTTTGTGCAGCAGTCGCTAATGCCAACTCGGAGAGAGAGCGTTTTCTGCCAGGAGCTGCCCTTTCTGTCAGCCTCTGTTCACTGTAAGCATCAGGATCAAACATATTCTAATCTAGATTAGAGTATTGTGTTACACATACTAAATGTAATCTCACCAAACAGGTTAACGTTTGATTGTTTTATAATATTACATCCCAGTAGAAGAGTGTTTAGCATCTTCTTTCTGTTTCTTAGGTGTCAAATATTACTCATTAATAACCAATAAGTAGTTTTCTTTCCAAACTGGAATCATACTAAAGCCTTTTTTATTTATTATTAAGATGTTGCTTGATTAATAAAAAAAACAAAAAAACAAACAACAAAAAAATGTCGCTTGATTGGGTGCACGGTAGCAGAGTGGTTAGTGGCTCCTGCTTCACAGCAAGAAGGTCGTGAGTTCAAATCCCGGCCGACTCAAACATCCTTGGCTAATTCTGACCGACTCAAACATTGTCACTAACTCTGGTCTTTCTGTGAGGAGTCTGCATGTCCTCTCCATGTCACCGTGGGTTCTCTCTGCATACTCTGGCTTCCTCCCACCGCCCAAAGACATGCATTGGCAATTGGCAACTCTAAAGTATCCCTAGTGAATGAATGTGAGAGTGAATGGTTGTCTGTCAATGTTCGTCCCTAAGTGTCAGCCCTGCGATGAATGTCCATTGTCCAGGGTGTACCCCGCCTAAGGCCCATATATATATATATATATATATATATATAATTATATATATTAATTATATATATTATATATATATAATTATATATATTATATATATATATATATTATATATATATATAAAATATATATATATATATGGGGGCCTTAGGCGGGGTACAGCGGAGTGTGTTTAATCTGCCTTTCAATTTTTGCTCAGTGTACTATTCCGATAGCATCAATGCAAATTCTTTTGGTGTAGCCATGTTAATAACAAAGAGGAGACGACAGTGCTAGTTTCTTTTGCCATATGAAAACCCGCTTCTACCTGTTCGTGCTGCCACATCATTGGTCACAAGAGTCCGGTGAGCCCATGGTTCGTCGACTCAAGCAGTTTGCTTGGTGCGATACAAGATGGATGTGCGCGAATTTTGAAACTCCCAAATCTCGCGAGAATCCAGCTGCAGTGCAAGGTTATATTGCATGTGTGAGTTATAGCAATTTAGGAGTTGCAACAAATTGCAAAAATTTTCTCAAACTTTTCACCTGCCACGCATGAAAACTGTAAAACTTACAGAGAATTTGGATAACTTTTTATGGCACAGTTCATAACAACAAAAAATGCTCCTTTATGGGGCACTGTCTCACTGTGGTTCACTGGACTACAAAAGCTTTTTTTCATCTGTTGTTTCTCACTTCTTTGGAAGCATGATGTCTGGCTTTTTGAGATCCTTTGGCCTACTTTACTTTGTCAGACAGGCTCTATTTAAGTGATTTCTAGATTCAACCGGTCTGGCAGTAATCAGGCCTGGGAGTGGCCAGTGAAATTGACCTCAGCCTTTCAAAAACTATGATTAACCACAATTAATACACGGTTTAACAATTACTTTTTCACATAGGGCCATGTAGGTTCAGATTGCTTTTTTCACTTAATAAATAAAATCATTACTTAAAACCTGCATTTTGTGTTTACTTGAGTACTTTGTCTTATCTTTGCTGTAATTGATTGATGATCTCAAACATTTAAGGATGACAAATATGCAAAAAATAAGAAATGAATTTTCACAGGCTTGTATAGTAGTGTGATCGGATGTCTCTCTTTTTCAAAGCCTGTCCGACAGCACGGGAGCTCTCCTCAGAACGGCCCTTCAACTGTCCCACCCCGAGGTTTATCCAGCTCCAAGCCTCCTGTGAGCCACACACACCCTCATCACACCTCCAATCCCAGTTTGACCCCAGAGGTCCCACAGCACCCACACACCTCTCATCCCAACATTCCAGCGCCTTGGCCCCCAGTGCAGTCTGGGGCCTCTGGAGTCCCTCCCCAGGCCCGCTCCCCACAGAGAGAGCCCCAAAGGGTGTCCCATGAGCAGTTCAGAGCGGCTCTACAGATGGTGGTAGATCCTGGTGACCCACGCACCTACTTGGACCACTACATTAAAATTGGGGAGGGGTCTACTGGAATTGTGTGCATTGCCACAGTGAAGACCACAGGGAAACTGGTGGCAGTGAAAAAGATGGATCTGAGGAAACAGCAGCGCAGAGAACTTCTCTTTAATGAGGTAAGCTCTATAACATGCCTAGTGTTCTGGTGTGTACTCCTCTAGATATCCTGTAATACCTCGAAAATGGATTTATTACATTTTCTACCATCAAAATTTCATTTTTACCCATCACCTTTATGTCCACCACAAAAGTAATAAATTCCCACAACTGCAAACAGAATAAGAAAATATTATATTTGCAGGAATTTTATGACATTTGTAGGGCAGTAAAATAAAGGCTTTCAATAAATGTAATAACTTACCACGTGAAATAAGAAAATACTAAATTAATAAAATATAACCATTATTATATATTTTTGCTCATTTGCCTAAGTTTACTTGCACTCAAACATGCACAGACAAAAGGTGACAAATTAATTACATCAAATGTGTTTTTAAACATAGGCACTTGTTCTAGGTTTCAAAAATTACCTGTTGCAGTCTTTGAAATATTACATTATAGCAGTATTATTTAAACACAAGGACATTATGGGTCTAAAATAGGACTAACCAAGACCAAGGGTGTGCACAAATAGTCACATATTCGATCTGCAATATTTATTAGAAAAATGAAAACATTTGAATTTTGCTGATTTTTAAAATGTATTTAATTTTTTTCCCTGCCCATAAATGAAATAAATCCATGATAAAGCCTTAACACAAACTAAAACTAGTTTGAGGAGCCCCGAGCAGCTCGCAAGAGCATGCGCGTGAATACAAGATGGCGCAATAAAAGCCATTGAAAAAGATGTGTGCGGGACCAAAATATTTTTATGTAGAAGAACCAGAAAACAAGTTTAGTGTGCAATTACCTCTCATCAACATCACTTCACAGGCTTTTTCCTCATTACATTGGACACAAAAAAGCTTTTTTGTTGCGGATTTTATTGCATTTAATGTCTAATCATGTATATTAACTTAAATATTTGTGTTAAGAAACTTAGTCTGTATGCTGTAGTACGAAAATTTGGATGCTGTACTTGTTCGGTTTCTGTATTGGTGTCATCTGATTTGTGCAGATTGATGTGGACTGGCTCCGACGTGCGAGTGGATCTTGTCCCACTCGCAGCGGCGATAGTGAGTTTTTCCACAGGAAAATTGATTGGTGTTGTATTTGATGACAATGGTGTCCTCCACCTGTAAGCGTAGTGAAGTTTGGAATTACTTTGAACAAAATTATCAGCTTTTGTGTGCAAAATTTGTCAGGTGAAACTAAGTTATCACAATAGCACCAGGACCATGCGGAATCATATTAAGTCCAAACACAAAAACATGTTTGAGGGAGAAGGATTTAAAGAAGTTTAATTTTTATACATTGTTTGGTCTTTAGCTACAAACCTTTCACAGGATGTAGCCTATAAGTTTGTTTCTGTATATATACCCCAATGCGCTTGTTCAGAAATGGCGTTCAGAAATACGTTTTCAGAAATTAAGTTAGTTAAACTTCATTTAAATAAACAAATATTTGTTTTTTTTTTCATCATCTTAAAAATTCTAATGTAATGTATGTGGAAAATGCTCATCCCTAACCAAGATGAAACCAAGGCATTATCTGAGACTAAAACAGGACTAAACCGAAACTAAAACCACTGATAATCTGAGACTAAAACAGTGACATTAAAAGAACACAAAACAGGACTGTTGAAAATCTTTATTTTTGGCAAAGTTCCATTTTTGGACCTCTCTTACAGCTGCAATGCCAGTGAACACACCAATTTTGAATTTGTCGACAAAGTATCCCTTGTTCTATGTTTCAAAAATGACCTGGGCCATTCTGAGACTAAAACAGGACTAAACCAAGACTAAACCCAGGAATAGTCCGAGACTAAAACAGGACTAAACCAAGATTAAACTTGGGGATTATCCAAAACTAAAACAGGATTTAATCAGGACTAACCCCAGGGATAATCAGAGACTAAAATTGCAATAAACCAGGATGTGATAGCTCCGGCTCAAGAGCCATAACAAAGTGAGACCACACCCATCAGTTACAATAATAGATGGATTTATTTACAATTCAAATAGAGAATTTATTTTAAAAAAATAGTGAAGGCCGTCACCTGGCAGGACGCCGCCTGGGAGAGAGCAGAGAGAGAGAGAATGATTAGAAGGGCTTCTTATAAGCCAAGGACACTGAGCCCAGGTGCCCCTGATTACAGGACCACCCAGATTGATGACAGGGCCATCACAAGGATTAAACCCTGGGATAAACTGAGACTAAACCAGAACTAGATGCAGGGATAAACTTACGAAACTCTAAAGGACAATGAATTTTTCTTTCCTAGTATTATTGTACTTACAGAATAATCATAATTTGTTAATTTCTCTACAATCAGGCAAACATTTTGGATGACACATACGGGCATTCAGTACTGTTCAGAAATGCAAATCATTCCTAAAACACATGAAAAAAAATACTGGTATAATATGAGTACACTATATACTGCACATTTTTTTTGGCTACAAATAAACCTCTGGCTTCAAGTAAAAGTAAAGTAGTCCTGGTTTAGTTGTGTTTTAGTCTCAGATTATGCCTGGGTTTAGTCTTGGTTAGTCCTATTTTATACTCATTACATGCCTGTGTTTAAAATATTACTGCTATATTGTAATATTTCTGACTGATTCTGATTTCTGAGACTGGGCTGGGTTATCTTTGACATAGAACAAGGGAACTTTGTTGACAGATTTAAAATCTGCTGTGTCTGTATTTGCAAACACATGCATGTGATGTAGGTGTGTTTGTGTAAGGTGCACTAAAATCACATTGTGGTTCAATGGCTCAGTTCAATACTTTTTCAGTACATTTTCGATACAAAAAATGCTGAAAAATAGGTTGTAAAATGTATTTATTATAAAAGATGCACATCAGTTAAACATAAAAAAATTTATAAAAAATAAATAAAAGTGACCCATTTTGGTGATATTAAATAAATTATTTTAAATTGCACCCTACACTAAAATACACCCCTGTAACAATTAAACAAAATAAAATAAAATTCAAATATTAACTAACTGAACACTAAATCACTAACGTTAGCTAACCTGACCTCATACGGATGCAGAAATGATTGCAATAATCCAGTCCGTTATGGTCATTAATAGGACAAGGCTTGTTGAATAAAACACGTAGGCATGATTTATATCACTAAAGTCTTGCCAGAGATTACAAAAGTCCATTAACAGCAGAGTTCAGTTTTTTTTTTTTTTACATGTATGCCAGAGTCACGTGTCACCCCTAATTTAATGTAATTAATTTGTCAGTTTTTGCCTGTGCATGTATGAGTGCAGGCAAACTTCAGATAAATGTAAATTACGTAATTGTTATATTTCATAAATTTATAATTTTCTTATTTCATTTGTGGTACTTTATTGACCTACAAATGTAATAAAATTCTGCATATGTAAGATTTATTAAGTTTGTGGAAAATGTTGTACTGTTGTTTGCAGTAGGCAACAGCTGTTAGGTTTGTGGGAAATTATGACTTTTGTGGGTTTATTATATTAAAAACAAGCCGATTTTTATTACATTTGTGGTGTATTACATTTGTGGGTAGTTATTACTTTATTGGGCGCAACACCCAGTCCACAGACAACAATGTTTAGCTTTTTATAACTGTAGTGCTTTGTTTTATTACTATTTTATGCATGTTGTCATATCATGTAGGTCATCTTTAATGTCATAAACATGTTCTCCAGGTATGAGTGGGAACCCAGTTGCTGCCATCTTGTGTGTCTGTAAGAAACAAATGTCCATGTGCAGGTGGTGATTATGCGAGACTATCACCATGAGAACGTGGTGGAAATGTACAACAGCTACCTGGTGGGAGATGAACTCTGGGTGGTCATGGAGTTCCTGGAGGGGGGAGCACTCACTGACATTGTGACCCACACCAGGTGAGATGATCTTTTCTACCACAAGAGGGCACAGTTGCTTAATTAATATTAGAAACTATAAACTATAATTATGCAGAAAATGCATTATTATACCTGTATTTAGAGGTGGGTAATAAAGAGACAATATGGAAGGCAATAGCACAGCACAGAGTAAAGCATGTGACTGCCATTAAGTTAGAGCCACATCAGTTTAGACTGGTGGACACAGCGCTGTATGGTCACTTAGTCACATGCTGTAAGACTTTACTTCAAGATTGAAAATTTGAAAACCAGGATTTTATTTGAATTATTTGAAGTTGACCAGAAAATATAGTGTGTTCTGTAAACATTTATAGAATTTGGCTGGACAAAATTTAGAGTTTTTATTTATCTGGAGCTCAATTTTGTTGTCCTTTTTGTTGAGATTGATGTACTTTAGTTAGTTGAAATACAGCTTTTGAAGGTTCCATACCACTGTTTGTCATGTATAACTGACAGAGTATGTTTTAAATAAAATGCTCATGATATCTTCACTTTCACTTGGAAGTAAATATTATGCATAACCTTGAAAGAAGGTCTATCGACATATATAGTTATGTTCATAATAATGTGTTTAGAAAAGTGTCTAAAGCTTAAAATCCTTATAATAGCCTTTATTTTCATACACTAAAAAACACTGGGAACACTGTACAGTCTATTCCAAATCAAAACATTAACAAATAAATGATCAAATTTGTTTTTCTGTTACAGAAAGTGAAAAAAGGGGAATATTAGGCTCAAAAAAATAAAAACTGTCTGCATTTTCTGTACATATTCAAACATTTACTGTATAAACTGAAAAATGCTTTCCTGTGAATCACTGAACTAATATTTCATTGTTTTTTGAAAAGCTGACACATCTGTGTTGCATGGCAATGACCAGCTTCTGGTTGTCTTGTTGAAACACGCACTTCAAGGGCATTTTATCTTTGGCATAAGGTAACTTCTACTTACTTCTTGGTAAAGGTGACTTCTTCAGATATTGAGATGTATTCAAACTGATCCATGATCCCTGGTGTGCGATTAATGGACCCAACACTAAAGTATTAGAAACATCCCCACCATGCTTCACTGTCCTCACAGTGAACTGTGGCTTGAATTCAGTGTTTGAGGGTCATCAGCCCTCCAAAAAAGAATTCAAGCTAAATTCAAGCCTGAATTCAATCCAAGCATTGTGGTGCAAGCATCATAATATGGAGATGTTTCTCATACTTTGGTATTTATCGCACACCAGGGATCATGGATCAGTTTGAATACATCCAAATACTTGAAAAAGTAATGTTGCCTTATGCTGAAGAGGAAATGCCCTTTGAATGGGTCGTTGAACAGGACACCAACCACAAACACACCAGTAAGAGAGCAGCATGTTGGTTCCAGACCAACAAGATCGGCTTTATGGAGTGGCCAAGCACAATCCCCAGACCTTAATCCAAAAGAAAACTTGTGGGTGACATCAGTTGTTCAGCTGTTACTGAGGCAAAACCAAGAAATATAGTGGAATAGTCCAGTGGTCCAGGGCTGTTCACAGGAGCCAGAAGCTGGTCGACTCCATACAACACAGATGTGTCAGCTTCTCAAAAGCAGCAGTTATTCAATGAAATATTATTTCAGTGATTCACAAAAAAGCTAAATGAACATAAACCAAAAAGCATTTTTTAGTGTTTAAGTTTGTATAGAAAAATCCAGACACTGCTATTTTTTTGAACAGCCCAATATTCCCCTCTCTTCACTTTCTGTAAAGAAATAACAAATTTGTTGCAAATTTTTGTTCATGTTTTGATTTGGAATAGACCAGTGTGCAGTGTTCCCAATGTTTTTGGGTGTATGAAAATAAAGGCTATTATAAGGATTTTCAGCTTTAGTTACTTTTTTAAACACACTGCTATTCTTATGAACATAACTGTATCTATTTTACCTACCGTATTTCCCGGACTATAGAGCGCACCTAAATATAAGCCGCACCCACTAAAATTTAAAAGAAATATATATTTTGTCACATATAAGACGCACCGGACTATAAGCCGCCGATATCCAGGCTGAGAATTAAGATATTCCATTATGAGGGGGTGGGGGTGTAAAAATATTACCGTATTTTGCTGTTGTGCGTCTTGGGTTGCATATGCTAAGAATAAAAACTGGCGCTTTCTTGTTTGCACTGACTACCGCTGCCTCGTTTGTCTCGTTTTTGCACTTCCTGCTAGAGCGCCCCCCTGAGGGCTGAAGAAAAATTCATAGAAAAGCCGCATCTCTGTATAAGCCGCATGGTTCAAAGCGTGGGAAAAAAGTAGCAGCTTATAGTCCAGAAAATATGGAAAACAGAATTCACAGTCGAAGTGTATTATTCCTTGCATTGTAAATATATAGCAAATATTATTGATTTTGATATATTGTATTGCAAAAAACAACTTTGCAATAACGTTATGGTGTTATGTTATGGACGTTTACTCAAAATCACTGTCCAAAAAGAGCATTAATTAAAAAAACCTGGTTTGGACCTGGTTCATTTGTACATTTAGTCCTAGTTTAGACCTGGTTATTCTTGGTCCAGTCTTTAATATTGCTTTAGCTCCTGATTTTATGTGTGGAAGTTAGTCCAGAGTGTGTATTTTTTTATATTTTCCAATGCAAATTTAATTAAAGCCTCAAGCAGCAATAATCACCCCTTAAAAGTTGCTACCTCTTTTCGTGCTCCTTTTTTAGCTTTTTCAATATAACACATGCATAATTGTTCCTAAAGACTTTTTTAATCACCACATGTTGCATGCTTTCAGTAAATATTAGTCATTTACACAAAAGGCTAACAACATTATTAGGAAATAAATGTTTTTCAGGTAACACCACAGTAATTTTTGGGCCTTTGCCACAGCAACACAGTTGAATTTAGGGCATGGTCCAAGAGACATTTTTGGCTGTCGTGACATCATGTGTGTGTACCAAATTTTGTGCATTTCTGACAAAAACATTTTTTGGTCATCCCATAGGGATTTTCTTACTCTAGGGGGCACAATCGCGCCCATTGTCATTATTTCCATCTATTTGTGTTCCGGCTGGGGGAGTGAAAAATGTATTAAAATTTGAGCCAAATCATACAGCATTTGTGAGTTATAACAATTTAGGGGCTGTGAGAAATTGCAGAAAATTTCACAAACCTTGCAGTTGCACAGCATGAAAATCGTAATGCTTTTACAGAGAATTTGGATTCCTTTTGAGGGCACACTTCTCTGGATTATCTTTTGTGAATGTGAACTTATTCAGGCTAACATCCTAGCACAAATTTGTTAAAATACTGTACTGCTGTGTGGAATTGAAAAAAAATGCCCCTTCAGGCGGCGCTGTCATGCCACTTCTTATCTCGCTTTTGCGAAAAGGTTAAAATATATATTTTCACCAGAACTTACATATGACATATATAATAATAATAATAACTCAATTTTTCCTGTGTGTGATTTGCCCCTTCCTGATTTCTTTGCCCATTTGTCACTCTTAAATGTCCTCGATAGAGCACGCGGCCAGCACGCGGGAGACCCTGGTTTGAGTCTCGGTCGGGTCATTTGCCCAGTGTCATTCCCCATTCTCTCACACCCTGTCTGACTATCACCTGTCAATAAAGGCCAAAAAGCCCAAAAAATAATCTTAAAAAAAGTGCTGAGTAATGGTAGATGTTGTCATTTTGTGCAGGATGAATGAGGAGCAGATTGCCACAGTCTGTCTGTCTGTGCTCAAGGCCCTGTCTGTCCTCCACACTCAAGGTGTTATCCACAGAGACATCAAGAGTGATTCCATTCTTCTCACACATGATGGAAGAGTATGTATCATAACAAACGCATGTTTGCATTCTGCCTTTGCTAAAAATTAATGATGGTTAATGGGTGTTGGTTGTGTCATGGTAGTAAACTTAAAACCCATCCAATTCAACTTGTTATTTGCAAGGGCGGAAATAAATTTAATAAACTGGAAAATATAACAGCTTTTTTTCTGCATTAATTGCTTGTTGAATTTTAAGGTGACCAAAAAGGTCCAGCTCTGTTTTAGTGCTGAACATTTCCCATACTCTTAACATTGGTATGGACAGTTTATTTGGTCTCACACTTAGGCTTTAGATTAATGAAATAGTCTCCACCATATCAATAGTTTTACTCTAATATATCATTATAATATATAGGTAATATTATAAAGTAATACAATATCCCTCCTCTTCAGCAGTTCATCACGTGACATACATACTTTAGTTTTACAGTTATTTAAAAGCAATTTTTGTTAAAGTATTTTTTATAACAAATGTTAATGTCAGAAAAGATAACCAAATCTCTATTAGATCTTTATAGATGAGATGCTCTTACAAGTCTGTGTATGTGTTACTTTCAGGTGAAGCTGTCAGACTTTGGGTTCTGTGCCCAGGTGTCTAAAGAAGTGCAGAGGAGAAAGTCTTTGGTTGGGACTCCATACTGGATGGCCCCCGAGCTCATATCCAGACTGCCATATGGACCAGAGGTGCTCCTGTAGCATATGCCTTGTTCCTTCAGATTTCTTACGGGGTTTGTGCACTGACATGTATTTGTCCCACCATGTGCAGGTGGACATCTGGTCTCTAGGCATCATGGTCATAGAGATGGTGGATGGAGAGCCGCCATACTTCAATGAGCCACCTCTTAAAGCTATGAAAATGATCCGGGACAACCTTCCCCCTAAACTCAAGAACCTACACAAGGTACAAATTCAGTTCTAAAAAAAACATTTAATCTCACAATTCGATTCGGATTCAGAGGCCCATGATTTGATACAGAAACAATGCACCTAAGCCATTACGTGTACTACATAGGAACTTTAAAATGAAGTCTGACTGGAAAATAAGTCTATTCATTTTCAGACTGAATATTTTATATTTTGTATTTGAAAACTTGTAGGCAACTGGAATACAATATCAATATTTAACCTTCATTTACAAGGCAAAGTTACAATTTATTGTATGTACGCTCTGTGGACTGAGCTGATGACGTCAACACTGTGCATCTGGAACTGAAGCCTCGTCCTTCTTGCAGCTGTTTGTACTTTACCTTCTACTATTTGGTTAAGTTGCATGTGTTTTCAACAATAATTTTATTATTTACAGCATTTTCAGCATTTGAATTTACAGCAATAAAAAAAAAAAAAATTGTCACTGCGAAGAAGTCAGCTCATTGGTTTGTTAGCTTTGTGTTAGCTCCATCAAGTTAATGAAGAGTCACCCCCCGCTCTTCTCTTCCCCCTTAGACAGGTGATGAACTGTCTGAGTTCAGGCAAAGTAGGTGGGTAACAGACTCGTCATAATGTATTTGAAGGATCTAAAACATGAAGCTGACAATAAATGTGCAGTATTTCAGATAAAACAAATGTAGTTATTACACTCTGACACAGCTGCAGTATGTGACAGCAGCATCTGTCAGCGAGGGTGCTCTCTCACCTTAACACCGCCTGCGGTCAGCGCTGGAAGTAGTTTTTCAGAGTTTCTTATGTTGCAAAACTATTAAAGGTCCTATATTATACTATTTTGAACATTATACAGTGTATTTTGGATACATTTAGGTTACCATATCACGTTTTGCAACATGAAACACACAATAATGATCTTATACAAGCGGTTTGGATGAGCTCTCATCATGAGTCCAAAGTTGAAAGGTCTGATTTGGCGCTGTCAATTTAAGGCTCAGCTTTCCTGTGTTGGCTCCGGCCGCTTCAAGATGTGACGCTACAGCTGCGCGAGCTGCCGCTGGAAACAGATTGAAGTAAACACGGTACATTGTAGTAATAACTTTTTCAGCAATGGCTTTGAGAGTAACTGAGCCATCTATCTTTGACCCAGAGTCTGACTCTGAGTTCGAAGAACATGAGCAAACACAAAGACCTCGAAGGCTTCTACAAGATTTTTCTGCTTGGTAAATGAGAAACTATTTATTGTGTATGTTTCTATGGTGTAGCCCGTAGCATAGCGTGTATTAACTGCTTCTGTTTATAGGTGCACATGTGGAAATGGCCGTACAATGCCTACTGAAGTTGAGAATGTTTGCTGCCTGGAGACTCCTAAGGTAGCTGTTGTGCAGTGTATTGAAAGAACAAGCAGCGATGCGTCTCTGCGCGTCTGAGTTGCAGAGCACGGCACTTGTTGACAGTGCAGGAGAGAGGGGCTGGAGGAGTGTGGAGGAGCACTTCCTGGAGGGGAGTGGTTTGCTCACATATTGACGTCATTGCGTGAAACCGCTCGTTGAAAGGACTGTAGCTCAAACTAAATAAATTACTCAAACATGTGCGAATGTAACAAAACACAACTTTGGGTAGGTGTTTGAGGTAGAAGCTCAGAAAAGTCGATTTAGCATAATATGGACCCTTTAACAAATAACATAGATCACTTGTAGAGTATTTCAGAAATTCATTTACAAATTCAAAATTTCATTTATAACAACAAACAACAAAATACAGTACAATAAATTACTTTTGAACTATGTACAATTACGGCACGTATAATCAGTCTGTATTTCTGTGTAATTGGCACATTCAAAATGTGCCCACCTCAGGCATGTCCAACACTGCACCTAGAGAGACAAAAATATATACACCTAAAAACGATGCAATTAGAAAATGTGAATGTCATTACACCTCTGCTACTAAGAATTTCCACTTAAAGAGAAACATTTTTTTCAGCACTTGCAACTACTTAACATTTCAAACATGATTTTAGACTAACTCTTATATGATTATCTTTACCATTTCAATAATTCTGCGCTCAGCATCAGTGTCAAGCACACAACACAGTAGTCTTTTGCATTGCCTAGGAAAAAAAAATCAAGGGCATTTCATTTTTATTTGTGTAATTACATGATTGTTAGCCTGGCCAGCCAGACGGCTTTCTCATTGTATTACATACAGAGAAAGTCCGTCTGGGATTGCGGGGTTTAAACAGGATTTCAAGGCGGGACCATGGGAAAAACTAACGCTCGCTGAGTAAACCAATCAGAGAAACTACGGATGTGACGTAAGGAAAGCGAAACCGATTCTAGTTGACAATAAACCACAGCGAAAACCAGCATGGCTAGAGAAAGAAGATGGTGAATGACTTTTGTTGTTTTTTGTCAGAAAAATCTGAGGACACAGGGTGTAATATCTAGTTCAGTGCTTATTTCGATCGTAGTAAGCTACCTAAACCTGCATACTGTATGGTTGAAAAAATTCTTGCGCGAAACAAAATCCCGCCTCCCTCGCTACGATTGGTCGGTAAGAAAGAGCCGGAGCAGAAATCGGGGGCAGATCAGGGGCAGATCGGACAATCCCAGACTGACTTTCTGGGAGCACAGCTTTTGACCTTGTGACTCACCTGCTTGATTTTTAATAAGCTAAACTGAGACCAAAATGCACAATGGCTAAAATGTTGTACTGTTCTATGGCAGTGATACAATATATATTATATACATCATCCATAATATATGAAGCATGTATATTTTATGTTACCCATGACCACATGGACAAGGCTTTGGCAAGACAGGGCTTTCAGCAACTTTATATTATTGGTGTTGTAGCTACAAACTATAAAAGCATCTCTAAACTTACCCCAATGTTCCAGTAGAGTGCAGGCTATCTGCCTTCTGTACAGCATGACAGCATCAGCTGTGGTCAGCACCCTGGTGACTGTACCATACAAAATGTAGTGCTCTGCAAACTGTAATACATTGTTTTTTGTACATATTTACATAGGTAGTCAACAAGTTTCAAAAAAAGAGAAAGGGAAATCTATGTAGTTATGCATCTTCAAAGCTTCTCAAACCAATGGACAAAATAGAATGATTTAAATTAATACCTTCAGCACCAAAACTCCACAACTACTGGAGTCCTGCTGTTTTTAATGTTGCAGAGTTTGCACCTGCCACGACTCCTCAGACCTCTCCATCATCTTTAGAAAGTTTCTGGTTAAAACAGAACCAGAACCAGTTTACTATCTAGCCAGAAATGTTGTTCTTATAAATCATTACTTTAGAATAATAAATACCTCCAGTTACGGAGAACGTTTCTTTCATAATAGTCCTCATTTCAAATGGGATCCATCAGTGTCAGGGTCCTCGCAGGGATGTTGACGATCTTAAAAAATGTCATTTAAATTCACTTAAACAAAACAGTACTTTCAAAAACCATTTTCTTCAAACCAAATCTAGGGTAAACACATACCACAATAATCCAGTGGGCAGAGAAATTCACAGGGCACAACCAAATATCCTCAACTGGATATTTTATCTGTAGGATGTTTTACAGCAAGTTAAAAATGAAAATCAAACCACCAACTTTAAAATACATTCATTACCTTACTGAGACTTCTGAACCTCCCTGAAAACAATGCCGTTGAAACAACAGCATCCATGTGGTACGCAGGTTTCTGTTAAAAGCAAATACATAAACACACACACATATTATAGATATACAATAATAGGACCGTGTATGAATACGTAATTGTTACTTGCCTTGTGTTCTGCAATGAGGCATTGCAGGTACGCATCAATTACCTAAAATGTGAGGAAAGGAATGTTAATACATCGTACTGTATAAACACTGCTACTAGCAACTACAGTAGTAAATAAAACAAAAATAGCTCTTACCTCATCCAACAGCCATCCTGTTCCCTGCAGCGTCCTAAATGACGAATTGTACAGCTTGTATGGACCAACCACTGCCTCCACATGCCCATCGTCCTTTGCAGTCCAGTTTTTTTTTTTGCAGTTATATCTACAGTGTTTTATGTAGAAATAGTTCAAGGCCAACGGGCCAAAACTGAATAGGTCATTAACCTTTAAGGGTGCAAGGTTTTCAACATTCCATAAAAAGAACGTGTTCTATTACAATGTAAGATTCCAAATTATATTTTATGGACCCTAACATCCTTTAGAACTTTCATTCTCCTAACGTTCACCCTTAAATGTTAAACACGGACCAACTGTTACAGGCAAACCCCAGTCATGCAACAGTTAACCTGGTATGATGGCCAAACTGGCAACAGATGACCAAACGGTCAAGAACAAATTTTTTTTAAAAGGCCACCTTCGTCTTGTGTGCTGCGTTTCTGAAAGGTCGGAGTCTCAGGTGGAGACTTAACAGGGGTTGACTCTCTTATCGGGGTGACACTGGGGGTTTCAGCTTTTTTGGCAAAAGCGATTACCAAAGGTCTAGTTGTGGATGTTAGTGGCTCATCTACAGCTGGGCTTTCTGCTGTCACACGGTCTTTTCCCTAGTTTTATATGGTCAATGTTGTAATGCGTATTTAATGTCTTCCCATCACAGTTCTGTAATGTGAGACATTTGCCACGTACGGTTTGAATCACATAAGGACCTGAAAAGTCTGGCTGAATCCTTCCTCCTTTTCTCCCACGCTTTCTCGCGTTCAGCAGAAGGACTTCATTGCCAGCTTTGTAGCGCACATCACTGTATTTTTTATACAGCTATAATTACATTGCATTGGTTTGTACAATAACAGTAACAACCGTGGCATATTTTGAATATTGTTTGTGTACCACAATATCAAATTACAAACATCTGATACAGCAAATACTGCAAAACTATTTGTACTGTGCAACCTCTGAAGGAAACCATGCTTTCCTCCCATACATTAATTGAAAGGGTGTGTGTTTGGTTGTGGTGTGAACTTTCGATTACAGCGAAAACAGGGTGGCATCCAAGTAAACATCCCAGTCATTTTGTTGCGCATTGACTAATTTCCTGAGGGCTCTAAATGCAGGCACAGTAAAACACACAAAAAATGATAAAGTTGCTGTGAAAGCCATAGAGATTTGTGACATAAAATGATAGTGCATACCTTTTTATGTTGTCATTTGTTTTCTCATCCAGACCATTGGTCTGGGGATGGTACACTGCTGTGACACTCCTTTCTATTTTTAGCACTTCACAGAGCCTAGTGTTCAGCTTCAAAAGACAAATGAAACTAATTTGTAAGTAAATCACTCATATACACATAAACAACACCTGCTTGGCAGTCTCTAGGCACACAGCATTAAATGGTTGACGCCACTTAAGCAGGTCATAAAGTAATTTTCTAAAGATGACCATTTCTGATGAGTAGGCTTACTTCATTGACAAATTCTCTGCCTTGATCACACAGGAATCTTGCAGGGCAGCCGTGTCTGTATATCATCTTGCAAAGTTGTTGTGCTACCTCAGCAGCAGATTTTGTTTTTAATGTGTAAGCCTCTACCCACTTCGAAAAATAATCTGCTGCAGTGAGCATGTATTGGAACCCACTGGAGGTTTTAGGCAGTGGACCAGTAAGGTTGATACACCCGACACCTGATATGGATATGGAAATAAAAATAACCTTTGTATGTATATAGTAATTATATATATATATATATATATATATATATATATATATATATATATATATATATATATATAAAAAAAAAAAAATCAATTCACCGTAATACACTGCAAGGGCTGGAGACGGCTGTCAGAGGTTTGCTCCTCTCTGCTGAGGAGTTGATAGACTTCGTCCCACTTCTTCTCCATAACTAGAAAGACAGTTGGACATCATTTCTGTTCTGGTACAGTTAACATTGCGGAGCAAAGGAGGCAACATTAACAAACACATTCTTAACCGCACACTTAGACCATATCTGCGCAACCTGTCACAGTGCTAGCTTGGACACGGGTGTGTGATTGTTTCTCATAAGTGGCTAAATTCTCTCATTTACCCAGCGTAAGTTAGTTGTTTCAAATGACTGAAAAGACTGAAATGCAGAAGTATTCCAAACAGAACTTTTACTGACGATATCAAACGACGGTGCTGTACATACACGGCGTGAATGACTAACCTAGTCCACAAAATAACACCATGCTTAGACAGCTGTGCTAATACAGACAATTTTATTATTCAAATTAAGCCAATAACAATTAGTTGAGTCGGTCAAAGACTCAAACAAGACTCACACTAAGGCTAGAAATAGGCATTGGCTTTAATTAGGAAGAAAACACTCAATAAATACCGCTCGAAGGAAGGAATTCAAGAACACCTGACAAGTACACCACCGCAGCTGGTATAAATGCTTGCACGGACTACAACGGTTTCGTTTACTTGCGGCGTCCGTACGGACCCCGTTCGGTATTCGTTTCGCAGTCAGTGTAAATTAGGCGTTAGGTGCCTGTCCTGTTAAGTATTTTTTAGAGAGTTCGGATGATAATACATAGAGAGAGCTCTCAGGTCTCAACACTGGACACAGGTGAGTTCAGTTTCATTATAGTTTAGTCTGTTCTTACCTCCATCGTTGGTTTTAACTGTAGCCGCGGAGTGTGCCCCTCCTCTCTGGTACAACTTGAGCTTCTTACAACGTGGAGACACAGCTTCTAAGTTTACTATACTATGTAGCTTATCTAAAATAAAACAAACGTGTACAGAGAGCAACAGAATGCTAATAAAACGTTGCAGATCTTCCCCTAAAGCAGGGGTAGACACGTAAAAAAGAGAAAGTGGCATTTGCTGAAAAATGCAGCGTGCCCCTCATCACCGCTGCGTCTTTAGTGTCTATTGTACGCAACGAAAACATCAACGGTTTCTGAGGCTATAATATAGGCTGCAGTGTAGCTCATAAAGTCAATTAAACTAAAAGAAACACCTAAAGGCAAGCAAGAAAATACTGATAACGTGTAAGAGAGCTGCTCCAGGTGATGAATAAAAAGAAAGCTGTCGTATCTTCGTGAAAAAAAAGCTTTTGTGTGACTGCAGTTGAAAAAAAGAAAAGGGTACTTATTGTTTAATGATTCATATTTGAATTTTTTTGTGTTAATTTTAATAAAACGTATCAGATGACTTCATGCAGGTATTTAATGGTTAACCGATTATTGATTATTAAGGCGTTCAACTGTCGGTTAAAGAAAATGCACAAAATCTACTCTCTACCCACAACAATTGTCCACAAACAACAGAAGAATATATAAGTCAGACTCATTATAACATAATAATTAATCTCTTAGACAGAGATGCTTTATACTAAGGACCAGTGCTAGATTTGAAGTTTAGCCACTTTGTTTAAAGAAGTTATTACTAGGATTTTCTCTCTTTGTAATCGGTTAACGATACATTTAGTTCGCTATAGTGTGGGTACGGAACAGACATAAAGACAGCTCTGGAACCAAACTCCTAAAGGAATGGCTCAGAAGTCAAAGCTCCGAACTCTTGTCCTCATAGGGTTGTATTCCGTGTCTTTACAGCGGGAATGGCGCGACTGCGGTCAAGCCAGCCGCCTTTCGTCTTTCCGTGGTCAAATGAGCCGCACGTAATTTTCGAGTGCCCATTTTTTCCTCTCATTACGGTAACACTCGGCCCGCTGTTACGGCGAAAGACCTAAACGCATAAGAAAGAGACTCAGATGGGAATGAATTCATAAATGAATGAAAAATAAATATAAGAATGAAAAATGAATAAATCAGACCAGTCAATCATTTTTACAATGAGTACAACGTGAAACGTGTACAATTGTACTAATCTACCGAGTACCTCTAGTACAACTATAACCCGTAGTATCAAGTATTTTTACTGTGGAATTGTTGTGTAATCCATGTTCAAACTACCTACATTTGAGCGAGAAATGACTACATCAGCTGACTTTGAGATTGAATTAAAAGAATATTACCCATGAGCAGAACATGAAACCTGTACTAATCTACAGAGTACCTTTAGTACTACTACCACGCTTAGTATCAAGTACTTTTACTGTAGAATAGTACAGGTTTCATGTTCTGCTCATGGAGATTATTCTTTTAATTCAATCTCAAAGTCAGCTAATGTAGTAATTTCTCGCTCAAATGTAGGTACTTTGAATGTGGATTACACAAAAATTCTACAGTAAAAGTACTTGATACTATGGGTGGTAGTAGTACTAGAGGTACTCGGTAGATTAGTACAGGTTTCATGTTCTGCTCATGGGTAATATTCTTTTAATTCCAGGTCAAAGTCATGATGTAGTCATTTTTTTACTGAAATGTAGATATTTTGAACATGGATTACACAACAATTCCACAGTAAAAATACTTGATACTACAGGTTATAGTTGTACTAGAGGTACTCGGGAGATTAGTACAATTGGTAAAAATGATTGACTGGTTTGATTTTTTCATTTTTCATTCTTATATTTATTATTTATTCATTTATGAATTCATTCCCATCTGAGTCTCTTTCTTATGCGTTGGGTCTTTCGCCGTAACAGCGGGCCGAGTGTTACCGTAATGAGCGGTAGAAATGCGCACGGGAAAATTACGTGCGGCTCATTTGACCACGGAAAGACGAAAGGCGGCTGGCTTGACCGCAGTAATGGCGCGCGACTTTCACCACGGAGCATCGTAACACAGCAGGGCTAAGTGTTTTCCGATGCCCTCTCTTGTCCCCAAATCTACAATATCTCTAGTCTTTTTGTCACCCATGTGTGTGAGAGAGGTTCATTTGTAGACGAAGATGTCACTGCTAGATATTACATTATTCAACTGGGTTCATCGCTGGTCAAAGTGAGGAGCCAAAAAACTGGTCTTACGTTCTACTTGCATTCTTCGAAAAGTGGCAAATGGCCAGACAGGTCACCACCAGGGGCGTTTTAAAAACGGTCAACCACTAGCAGACCATTTTTAAAAACGGCCAGCGGGCATCTGAAACTGGCCAAAACAGTGGTCGCTCAGACATGGGCCACTTTCTCCTAATGTATTCGGTATGCAAATAATCGCCTTTTAAATTGCATTCATGTTATGATATTCATGTATTTGTATATTTTTAAACAATGTACACTATTCTAGTTTGGTAGGAAATAAAGTAGTAAAAAACATTTTTTCATGAAAGTTCTGTTTAATGCCACTCCCCATTTGAAGCAGTTTTAATTACACAGATCAGGTCGTCAGTTCCACTTAAAAAAGATTATTTTCAAATAGAACGGCTGTGATGTACGTTTCATACGAGCTGTGTAAGATATAACTTGGCCCCGAAAGTAAGCTTTGAGTTTGTGTCATAGAGATTGATAGTAGATATCTGGGTTTGTATTGGATGTAAAGATGGCCTCTGCCTAACTAAAGCACCACACTGTAAAATCCAATTTGCTCCGCTGACTTGGAAAAGTAGGTAAACCGAATGCACTTGAAATAATAAGTACTGCTAAAACTTATTATTGTTTGTTTCATAAACAAGGTTTATTTAGTGCACTGTACTTGCAGGTGAAGTTACATTAACATGGTTTATTTAGTACACTGTACTTGCAGGTGAAGTTACATTAACAAGGTTTATTTAGTACACTGTACTTGCAGGTGAAGTTACATTAACAAGGTTTATTTAGTACACTGTACTTGCAGGTGAAGTAATACTAACATGGCTTACAGTATATAATACAGGTTGTATTGTCCTGAGTTGTATGATTTTGCAATCACACATAATTTAACTACAGCGTTAAAAAATATCCCACTCAAGTACAATAATTTAGAACAGTTTTATTTTGTAACATGTTGTAAAAACATACATGAAAAAAAAAGATCAAATTTGTTATTCTTCTACAGAAAGTGAAGAAAAGGGAATATTAGGCTGTTCAAAAAATAGCACTGTCTGCAACATTTACTGTATAAACTGAAAAATGCTTTAGATTTAGCTTTCCTGTAAATCACTGAACTAATATTTCATTGTATTTTGAGAAGCTGAGACATCTGTGTTGCATGGAGTTGACCAGCCGGGACTACTGGACTAAATTCCACAATTCCTCTGCATATCTTGGGTTTGCCTCAGAAATGCCACCCACAAGTTTTCTATTGGATTAAAATCCGTTGATTGTGCTGGACACTCCATAACGTCAATCTTGTTGGTCTGGAACCGAGATGCTGCTCTTACTGCTGTGTTTGCGGTTGTTGTCTTGTTCAAACACACTTTTCAAGGGCATTTTCTCTTCGGAATAAGGCAACGTGACTTCAAGTGTTTTCATGTATTCAAACTGATCCATGATCCATGGTGTGCGATAAATAGACACAACAACAAAGTATGAAAAACACCACCATCATCATAATGCTTGTGCCACCATGCTTCACTGTCTTCACAGTGGCCTGAATTCTGTGTTTGGGGGTCATCTGACAAACTGTGTGCAGCCCCTCAAAACAGAATTCAAGCCAAGCATGGTGGTGCAAGCATCATGATCTGGGGACGTTTCTCATACTTTGGTGTTAGGTCTATTTATTGTACACCAGGGAAAACACTTGAAGGAGTCACTAGCCTTATGCTGAAGAGGAAATATCCTTGACATTGAGGTTTTAACAAGACAATAACCTCAAATTCACCAGTAAGTGAGCAGCATCTTGGTCCCAGACCAACAAGATTGATGTTACAGAGTGTCCAGCACAATCCACGGACCTTAATCCAATAGAAGACTTGTTGATGACATCAAAAATGCTGTTTCTGGGGCAAAATCAAGAAATGTAGAGGAATAGTCCAGTGGTCCTGTTCACTGGAGCCAGAAGCTGTTCACCTCCATTCTACACAGATGTGTCAGCTTCTCAAAAGTGACAAACAGATAAATGCACTTTAAGTGCATTAAAAGATTTAAATGTGCACAAGCAGTATGTATTGTATGCAAGCATGGTAAAGGCTGCTGCCGTGTGAATCCTCCATGTTGTAAGCGACAATGTTTTAACAGCTGTCCTCTTTTTTCAGTGGTAAAAATACACTGTTTACACTTCCACTCCATCTACAAGTAAACATTTGAATCAGATAAATATTATATTTTTACATACTAAACACAAACACACATCTTACCTGTGAACAATGTTGACAAGTATCTGTTTTGGACTTCAGTCCAGAGAGATTGGACAAGCACTGAAAAAAGAGAAGAAATTGTTTACTATCCAAAGATTTAATAGCCCTTTGAAGAGGTAAAGAGAACAGAAAAACAAAGTAACTCTTGTTATTAAATTTCTTCTGACTTTTTTAAGTAAACAAGTAAGATTTTAGTGTTTAAGTTTTCCTAAAATTACCACTGCAAGAAACACACAGATCTCATGTATCTGTAAATATGAAATTATTTCAAAAACTTTGAAGAACAAAAATTATACTTTTTTTCTATTAACATGAATTATTTATGGGTAAATTAAATCAATGTTATGCACTGTACAATGTGTAGTAATCAAGTATAATTTAGTCTGAATGTGAAGTAAAAGTAGTATCATACTAGAGGGCCAGCCGTGTCAAATTGTGTTTACAACAAGTAATGAATATCGTTATGATTTTATCAGTATTACTATATAATTGATACTCTTTAATGATCTAGTCTTTTAAAGGTATTCTTATCGGGGTTTTTAAGGCAAAAATATTAAATTTATATATAAAAATGTTAATTATAAATCTGAAATTCTTTTCTTTTCCTCCAGTACAAGAGGACAGTTGAGACAAAAGCTTATCGGCTCAATACGTGGCCCTGATATTTTTAAAAAATATAGCGTGCATTTTGTACTACACCAGACAGTTTCGGCCAGTTTGAAACTGTTTAAGTCAGTTAAGCTATGCTTGTTTAAGACATTTGGCACCATAAAGATAGCGACCGTTAGCAGAGTAATAACGTTATTTTGGTCAGCTAATGAACAAACATACACTCGGAAATATAAAAAAGAATAAAAACATCTTGCTTGCAAACTTACCGGAAAATGACCGCGTCTGCCTCGTTCTTTACCAGACCTCTTATTCCAAAAGCGGCGGGGAACGTATTGGCAAAGACTGCGCATGTGCATTAACGGCAGACTGCTTGCGTCATACGCTTCCACTCGGGAAGTCAAGTTTAGGTAACTTTATGCCAAGTGAACCTTACTAGCCTCATGGATTTCCACTGAACACATGCAATACCTAGTTTGCGGAACTAAAATATACGTTGTTGTAAAACAGAAAAACAAGTTAACATTTTTCTAACCTATAACCATAACCATACTTAAAAAACACAGTGAGCAGAGCAAATTTCAAGTATTCATGCATATGTTACTTGTGATTTCAAGTTAGTACAGCAATTGGATTTTACAGTGCAGATGTCACTGATGCCAAAACCTGAAAGAAAGTCATATGCCGACCTGCTTGCTGTGCTGGGATTACTGGAGGATTGGTCACCTCCAAGTACAAGGGAAGAAATGTTTAGGTCTGGTAACAATTGTTTAAAGGTCCCATATTATGCTAAATCGACTTTTCTGAGCTTTTAACCATGTTCTAACATTGTTTCTACCTCAAACACATACCCAAAGTTGTGTTTTGATTCATTCGCGCATTTTTAAGTAATTTATTTAGTTTGAGCTACAGTCCTTTCAACAAGCTGTTTCACGCAATGATGTCAATATGTGAGTAAACCCCTCCCCTCCAGGAAGTGCTCCTCCACACTCCTCCAGCCCCTCCCTCCTGCACTGTCAACAAGTGCCGTGCTCTGCAGCTCAGACACAGAGAAGCATCGCTGCTAGTTCTTTAAATACACTGCACAACAGCTACCTTAGGAGTCTCCAGCCAGCATACATTCTTAACTTCAGTAGGCATTGTACGGCAATTTCCACATGTGCACCTATAAACAGAAGCAGTTAACACGCGCTATGCTATGGGCTACACCATAGAAACATACACAATAAATAGTTTCTCATTTACCAAGCAGAAACGTCTTGTAGAAGCCTTTGAGGTTTTTGTGTTTGCTCATGTTCTTCGAACTCAGAGTCAGACTCTGGGTCGAAGATATACGGCTCAGTTACTCTCAAAGCCATTGCTGAAAAAGTTATTACTACGATGTACCATGTTTACTTCAATCTGTTTCCAGCGGAGCTCTAGCGTGATGTCATGAAGTGGGCGGAGCCAACACAGGAGAGCTGAGCCTTAAAGTGACAGCGCCAAATCAGACCGTTCACTTTGGACTCATGATGACAGCTCATCCAAACCGCTTGTATAAGATAATTATTGTGTGTTTCATGTTGCAAAAAGTGATATGGTAACCTAAATGTATCCAAAATACACTGTATAATGTTCAAAATAGTATAATATAGGACCTTTTAAAGAAGTCAGGATTTTCTATATTGGGAGCATATACATTAACCAGAAGAAATAATTTATTGTATAATTTGAAATCACAATGACATATAGTCCATATTTATCAGAGGTCACAATTTGTGGTATACAGGAGATGTTCTGATTGATAAGAATAGAGACTCCTCGGGCTTTTGCCTGAAAGGAGGAATAAAAGCAGTGTCTGAACCAATTTGACAGTAAATGTTCTGAGGCAAGTTCGAGAGGCGAAATACATTGGCCATGTTGCTCCATAGTCAGACATGCTCCTGACAGTTAGACATGCTTGGTCCACTTTGTCTTTTAGTATGCTAAGCCCTGAATTTGACAATAAGCTTCTCATTTAGCTTTTTGTTTTGCTGTTAGAATAGGGTTGAGCGCTAGATTCTTCCTTCTCTACAGCTTTGTTACTCTTGGATGGCATTTTGGGAGAAATCACTCAGTTGGGCTCTGTGGGGAGAAAACCATGTGAGACACAGAACAATCATGCAAACAATCAAAAAAGTTATCATTTTAATGGAACATCACGTCTACTCTATTGCTTACCCAGAACCACTTGCAAGAAACAATTTTTACTTGTGTTGTCATAGGCCACTGTGTTAACTATCCACACGCTACTTTGAGAATATGCAACATAAAACTGTGGAACATTTCTAACATCACACCTGGAGTGTATGGATGGACATGGCGGGTCAGTTTGGTTTTGGTGCATTTCCATTCCCAAAGGGGGTCTGATGTGTCCTCAAAAAGCATACTACGCTGTACCACCAATGGGACTCCTCGGCCTGGGGTCCCAAGCGAGTCCAGCTTCATGGTCTGCTTTGGGAGGGGTGTAGTTAAACAGTCAGTTGATTGGACGATAGAGATAATCCTCACTGAAGGGAAAATGAGAAGCAAAACTAAAATCATTAAATGGAAATGTTTTTCAAATATATATTAATTATATTTAAATACATGTTGTATTAATTGCGGTACTGTGCAACTTTGTTGATGCTTATCTGTTCCTCCTTTTCCTGTTCTCCTCTGCCTTTTCCTCCTCTTTCTCCGCAGCTAGGTCTATTCCTTCTCTGCTCTGTCTATTCCTCCTTTTCCTCCTCTGCTCTGCCTACCATACTACTTTAACACCTTGGCCATTGGTCCAATCAGCGTGAATCAGTTACTGAAAGGTGGAGCTGAACACTACACTCTGTTGATTGGTCTACAGACAATCCTTACTTAAGACAAAATGAAAATCAAAAGAAAAACACAATATTTCCTCATACAAAGCATGTCTCAATCTTGTAAAATAAAAATAAATTTTAGTTCAATTTTATTTATGTACCTCAGTGTCACAATAACAATTACCCTAAAGGGCTAAAAAATACCTATTGCACCACTTAACACAAAGATTTTACAGGAACACAAGTACAAATCCGACCTGTATTGTACCACTCAGTGGATATGTGGCTTCCCTTTTGAGAGTGGAACTGTACTGTCCTGCTTTGTTATATAATGGTCTGCCTGCATAAAGACAATGATGTGTCTGACATGTTTTATGATATTAAACTGCTCTAAGTTGGCATGTGTCTATCCCACAGGTGTCTCCTCTGCTCAAGGGCTTTCTGGACAGAATGTTGGTGCGAGACCCAGCTCAGAGGGCCACAGCCAATGAGCTCCTTAAACACCCCTTCCTCACAAAGGCAGGCCCCCCATCCTGCATTGTGCCACTCATGAGACAGAACAGGATCAAGTGAAACAGGCTACTCCCACACTGATGCTGCCATGCAGGTTTAGCTGTAATATTTGCAGTTCAAGGTCAACGGTCCTGTTCTGTATAAAAAAAACTGACTGGAGGACCAGGTGAGGTGTGTTTGTGCTAGCAACCTGTGGATGGTTTCCTGAGTAAGAGGCAATAAGGCATGTGTGCTTTTGTGTGTATGAGAATATGTTGCCAACATGTTTGAAAGTGTTTTTATAAATTTCACTTTTGTTTAAACTCGCCTTTTGACACTGAAAGAAAAACAGGATTTTACCTGTTCTTTTTGTAATGATTTTCAACCATTTTGAAGCACCTGCCCTGTGTCTGATTCTACATAGACCTTATGTGGCTTGTAAGTGCACCAATAGACGCTTTAAAGTAGCCACATTCCACTGTCAAAAGGGACAGTTCAAGTGGCAGTGAGTGAATTTAACTGGGACACTCACATGGCTTTCAGAATAGTCCACTTTCCCGTCACTTCCAGAACTTACTACTGAGCGTGAAAATCTGCTGACTCACACAAGAGTGCTTCCCATTTAATTCTGTAGCCAAATAAACACTAGTTTACTGTTTTATAAGGCAAACTTACACTACAGCAAAAGATAAACACTGGAGTTTAGCTTTTATACAACAGGATGATGTGTTTTTCATTCCTCCTTTAAGCACAATGTGTGTACCATGTAGTGGGGCCACATAAAAATATTCCAGCAATAAAATCCTTACCCAGCTACTATAAAGTTGTAATGTTTTTGTGAGTAGTCATTAGTTGTCCAAATTCCCAGTTGAAGAATTTACTGCGTTTTGTGTCAGAACCAGCCGAACACTGATGGTAATAGGCTGTAACTTATTGATGTCATATGTCTGTGAACAGCTCAGACTCACAAGTGTCAGAACTGCATGGAACAGATATGTTCATTATACATCTGCATAGTCCCCATTCTGAGAATGTGGTGATGATAGAGAATTTTCTGCATTAAGTGTGTGAGTAACACTATTTTTCCTCATGGCAAATTGACTAATTCTGAACTATGCTATTATACCGCCTTATTTCAATGTGCTGTTGGTTCTACAATATTAAAGCTGTAGTAGCCGAAGACTCCTTCTGTCACCTTCCCAACTCTCACTCCCCAACATCATAGCAAACTTATTTTAAAAATAAGACATAAAAATGTGGTATGGTAAGTTAAAGTTGTCTGTAACGTTAACTTGCACAGCAGCTGGATTCTTGTAAGATTTGTAAGTTCACAAACTCACTAAAATTTCATATTTGTACTACTTCGGGCCAAGCAATTTTTGTGATTGTTATGAGAAACACATGTAGCATGGCAGTGTGGAAGTTATGGGTGTGTCTTGGATGGAGACTGAGAATACTTACCATTACTACTTTTTTGTGACACTACTTC
The DNA here is from genome assembly GCA_036850595.1 of Rhyacichthys aspro. NCBI lineage: Eukaryota > Metazoa > Chordata > Actinopteri > Gobiiformes > Rhyacichthyidae > Rhyacichthys > Rhyacichthys aspro. The sequence continues at coordinate 23,668,695 of CM072160.1, forward strand.
ACATTGGTGTTCGCTGCCTTCTCATTGGTTATCTGAGAACAGTACAGTAACATTGCCAACCAGTTAATTCCAACCAGTAAAAAAATAGCTTTATTAGAATGTTTTGTGATTGTTTGTTAAGCAAAAGTCCCAGGCATCCTTTAAATTTGTGTGAATTGGTCTGAATCCTGTTGAACATGACCAGTGGCCTTGTTAATGCCGTGGAGTCTGATGGTTTTCTTCAGTGACACATACATTGATTCATTCAATGTCTTTTCACAGTAGAGTCATAGTATGGTTTTAGCCTTTTAGCAAACTGTTTTTGGTCAGTACTGACAATATAACATTGACTTTCTCAATCAAAGCTGCAGAAAAAAGGCTGACATCCCAATCTCAAGTCACTTACATTTTAGCATTAGTATATGATTTGAGATGTTAGGCGCACACAGCGCTTTTGAAATCAAAATAACCATAAAATACAGGTTTTTGAATTCCTGTGTCAACTATTTATTCCTTGTTGCTTTTCTATATCAAGATAAAACAGATTTGTCACTGTTGTTCAGCTTTGAGAAGCTAGCGCTGCTGTTAATGTGGAAGTGCCTTTTTTAGCAGTGTTTAACTAGCTGAATATGGGTACCTTACTTAAATAACAGCCTTTCAGAAAGTACTTCCACTAAGGGACCAGTCCACTACACATACTGTATTCATTGGTTATTTTTGCTGCTTGTGTACAAGATTACATCCTTGGCTTTTGAAAGTGCAACAGTAACAAATCAGACTGTCAACTGTAACTGCACTGTTTCACTACTATTGTAAAAACACATCTTATGTTACTTTTGGCAAATACATATTTTGTATAAGTTGATGTTGTGATGTCTTTATTTCATTCAGTTTCAGTGCAGTCTTCATAATCTCTCTCAATTTGCCATTTGAGGGGTTATTACGCTTTTAAGGTCCATTTTTGCATTTATCAATTTAAAATCAATCTACTTCAAGTAGTGTTTTTTTATAACAGACACCATGCAGTAAACTTACCTCTCAGAGGTTCTAAAACATATCAAATTTAATGTAAGAAATGCTTGGGTAATGGCTGGCACAAACAGGATCAATTTGTTGATCTAACAGCTCAGCCTTTACTGCAAGTCTGGATAGGACTGGTAACAAGAGTAGCAGCATTGTCCCATACTCTTGGAAAGAGTAAATCCACAACTTAGTGCTTAAGAGTTTGTTGCATGTCCAAAGTCCCTTGGATGAGGGATTTAATGACAAATTTTGTATTACTCACCTTTTCAACCTGTACTCTGCTGCTGTTGTCCTACAGCTTCTGCCCTGAAAATATTAGCTTTTCAACACATGTTCATCCTCTCACCTTGTACATTGACTCAAAGTTATGTTTCCACATTGAACAGTCCTGAACTTTTACACAAAGACAAATGGAGCTGCCCAGAAGCTTATATTTGAATACAAAATAAGTGATAATCAGATCGTAGTTTTACAGTGTAATTAAGGCACAGAGATGTACAAATAATTCAAGACAACTTTTTGGATAAAAACTTACATCTTCTGTTAAGCACCACAGCTACAATAACTAGAAACTATATGGAAGCATAAACATGACTATTTTGTTGAACAATTTTATTCCCAAACAAGACTACATAGGGACATGAATAAACACATTAATTAAACCATACATTGAAACCTTCATTAAATTACTTAAGAGTTTGGCTTAGCTCAGTTTGGCTTTACAACATAGGCCAAATGAAACTTGACTGAACGTCTGAAGAGGGAACAGAGGCAAAGCCCATCACACAGGTTTAAAAAGACACTATAGGTTCATTTTGGGCATTGGATATGTAGAAAAGCACAACTTGATTCATCAATAAAAAATATTAACACATTTGAAAATTGAAATTAACGATGCCACGGTTTCCATAGGTTTGTCGGTATGATTTATAAACACTTTACGTGACACCAGATGCATATGCTCTGAACATAAGTGCAAGCTGCTCCAGGTCTGTAGCAAAAATCACTTGCTTTGAGAAAAGCACCCATCAGTGTAACAGTGAATGGCACAACACTATTGGAGCAGTCCACACTGAGTATCCCCTCTACAGCATGTGATGTGTGTAGCTGCGTGTTTGAGTATGTTCCTGTTATATGTGAGCTCTGAGAAGCTGAGTCCACAGGCATTTTTGGGCCTGTCAGGTCATAATAGGTGAGAGTGGTGGTGACAAGTCCAGGGGGTTAGTCAGGAAGATGTCCCCCACTGATGCTGCAAAACAAAGGCCACATCAGCACAAAGTCTACACTACTCAGGCCTCATTTTGGTTCACACAGATGCAATAAACCCTGTTCCATGAAGTGGTAGAGTTCAAGTGGTGTTTTCATTGTCAAAGGGAGTATAAAGGCCCCTTGTGGGTTTGGATAGGAAAAGCAATTACTTTTTCACAGAGGAATGGTAGGTAAATAAAATCATCACTTGAGTTATCTTTGTCTAATATTTAAATTAGTTTAATCTGAAACAGTTAAGTGTGAAATAAGAAATCAGGAAGGGGGCAAATACTAATATAATTTTCAAATTGTAAGTAACACTGCTGTCAGCCATACCTGATGTGTCACACTGAACACCTCCTAAAACAGGGTCTTTATTTGTGAGGAGCTGACTCCAGCCTTCACAACCCGACAGTGCCACATGTGATTGGTTATTCTCCTCCAGACAGCCCTGTGAACAATTAATGCCAATGTGTATTAATGTTTTGGGACCAGCAATACATGTCTAGAACAGACATATAAGACTATAAGAACAATACTAAGCTCAAATTTAGTTTCACTCACCAGTAATGTGTGGCTCAGAAGTAGCTGCTCTTCTACTGACTGAAGACCTCGTTTGTGCCTCTTGTCCTTAATCAGCTGCTCATTATCCAGGCTTAGGGCTCTGAAAAAAAACCCAAACAGACAAATCAACAAAAGTTTTCCATTAATGCTCAATTGTAAGCCTAAAAATCTGAAAAGCTGTACAAATACTGAAGACTTTTTGAGATATTTGTTAGGATAAAATACAACCATGACCTAAAAAACCCCCTATTTGAACCACATTCAATACAGGTAAAATTTATTTATTCATTCCACCGATCCAGCTTTTATGGTACAGGTCCAGATCCCGATCCAGGTGCCTTGAGTATGGGCAAGCATCAGATACTGATCTGATCCAACTGGTATTTTAATATAGATCATATGAATAAATTGTATTTTATTTAAATGAGTAGATTTGTCGAAATAAAAAGAAATTAAAGACCAACTCTTTTACCATTGTACAGACATACAATATCAACTTAGTAAAGAGTAAACCTCATTAATGTAAATTATATTAGTGAGTGAAGACAGCAGTTTGCTCCGTGGGGCTCTGTGGTAACACTCGGAGAAAGGGGCTGTGATATGATAAATAGTATTTCATAATTAATAACACTCTCCTCTTATTTTCCTTTTTACTTTTGTATACTTCTAAATATCTAAGGTTTTAAGCTAACAGTACTACTTGGTGGACATATATTCTCCCACATCTCATTACAATAAACAGAGACAACACAACTACAGAGTGTGTCCTGGCATTAGACTGTGGTTGTGAATGAACTTAACCTGTCCATGTCTCACCTGGTCCTGCCTCAGACTCTGCTCTAACACTGTTCTCCGTCTCTGTCCCTGACTGTCCTCCACACGCCTCTGCTGTCAACGAAAAGGAAAGAAAAAGAGCAACTCTGCATTTAATTTTGTTATCATTGGAGGTCTGTTCCTGTTTTTGCCCTCATTTACCCCTATTAAAATGTTTTAATATTTCCTACAGTAATATTTTGCTCCACTGTTTTGAATTTAAAAGACTTTATGAAAACTAGCTTATATATCAGTGGCCACACTCCCATACACTATATATTCTGTAGGCTATATGAATAAAACTGTAGCTTGCTGCCTTATATGCCATGTTATGGAGTGGAGTTTAGAGGTTTGATTTGATTTACTTTACTTAAACCTTTAAACTCTACTGGTGTCCGTTTTCCTCTGCTACTGTCCGCAGATGCATACATCCTTATACTTATAATGATTAATATCAATGTCATCCCTAATTCTATCAATATCTTTTTGTATTACTAAATCTATTGACATGAAATAAAACCTGTAATAAAGTTTAAAGTCTTACATTTCAGCTCAAATGCACTGATTCTGAATGCTATTGTTTTTTCTTCTTAGAGCGGTGAAAAGTAATTTAATCAGGTGTTACATACAGTATTATGCACCAAATGCTTGGACAGACTTCCTTTTATACTGGTTAACCGGTCTTTGCTGACCCAATGTCATGACTTGTCCCCTGCTGGAACTGGGATCTCGTCATCAGCTCAGTAGGCATAAAGGTAAACTACTGGCTAATTAAACGCGGATGAATGCCAGGTAAATGCATGCTTTCAAAAGTAGCAAAGATTACATTTAAAATATACTCAATTACAAGTATAAGTATATAGTATATGTATAAGTAATACAAATAGGTAACTTCAAAAAGAAAAAACAGTTACAAGAAGAAAATAACATTTTAGCAAAAATTTAGCTGCTGCAAGATTCATTGTCACATAACTATAATGACCGTACATGGAGCCAACTTTGTGAACTAAGGATTAAATTCAATGACATTATAAGAAACCAAATAGAATATAAAATTAATAGAGCAAAATTAAATTATGATAATGGGGAGAAGGCAGGAAATTTGCTTGCCTCTAGATTAAAAAAGCAGATGACAAAAAACACAATAACTAGAATAAGGCAATTGAATAATTCTATTACTACCGACCCAGAGGAAATAAATCAAGTATTTACTGAATATTATAAATGTTTGTATAAATCTGATAGGGTTGAAAAACAGCATTCAATACAAGGATTTTTTGAAAGCATTAAACTCCCTAGTTTATCAGATAATGGAAAAAAAATACTCTTGAAATAAAAAATGTAATACAAACCCTTTCACAGAATAAATCACCAGGACCAGATGGATACAATGCTGAATTTTATAAAGAATTTAGTGACGAAAAAGTTTTCCACTAACGTTTACTAACGTTCTCACACATTACATTGGTCCATAAAAAAGGAAAAGAATCATCAGTCTTTAGTAACTATTGACCAATTTCTCTAGCAAATATAGATAGTAAATTCTTAGAACAAGATTGACTAAAGTCATAGGAAAACAGACCAGACTGGGTGTATAAAAAAATTGACATTCATCAAATAACTCAAGGAAGCGTTTCAATATTATTCAGCATGCTAAATCCATGTCTACTTCAGCAGCAGTGTGCACACTGAATGCTGAAAAAGCTTTCATTTTTATCATTATTATTTGTCCTTTAGATGTCAGCAAATCAATGAATTATTTGATCCATCTATTAAGAAAGACTGGAAACACAGAGGAACATATGCTGAAAAGATTGAACATTACAACTTACACAGTGTACTATATGAAAAAATTGCCAAAAGAGCTAAGCCATACTCTGATTGAAGTCTCCTTTAACATTCTTAAAGTCTGTGCCAAGGTTGTAGGCATCAATTCTGACGTTGCATTAAACCAACCTCTATGGCAAAATCCGAACATTACTCTCAACAATAAACCTATAAATTGGAATAAATGGAAAGAAAAAGGAATTACAAAGCTCAGCCATATGTTTTTTAAAGGAGAATTCAAGACATTTGATCAGTTGGTCAGTGAATACAATATAGCCAACTCTGAATACCTATATTGTATTACATTAAAGCACATTGTTAAAAGGAACTTCTCTAATGTAACACTTACTGAAGATCATGACAAATTTAAAAGTATAATCTGCAACCCTAACACGCTAAAAACAAATGTAGTAAAACATGTTACTCACTTTTAAACAAATGTGACAGCAACCACTTTGAAATACATGCAGTAAAATGGAGCAGAGACTTACAAAAACATAAAGAGGACATCTGCTGGTCAGAAGTATGGAGGCTTCCCTTTCGCTCAACAAAAAACAGACTATGGCAATTCAAAAAATTAAATAGATTATATTATACCCCATCGCAGCTGCATAAAATGGGGATAAAACACTATAATCATTGTATCAAATGTGGGAAAGAGGGAAAATTATTACATCTTTTGTGGGACTGCTGTAAAATCCAGGAAATATGGACTGGAATAACAGTGAAAGTCTTATCTCAGGCAAAAATAAATATTCAACTAACACCTCAATCATGTATTCTTGGTGATCTGCACAACTCAAATGAAAAATCTAGGACTAGTAAATCTTTCTTTTATTATGTATGGTCACAAAAACGGTTATAATGAAAAACTGGATTAGTGAGAGCACACCAGCACTAAGAGAATGGGTAAACGAAACGTTTAAAATAATTGAATCAGAAAAAACGTCTGACAGCCTGCAAAACTGTGACAAAAAAAACTTTTTAAAATCATTAAGGATTTAATGGCGTAATAGTACAAAAAGGGAAAAAAAAACCAAAAGAATCTGCGTGAAATCATGAGAACATATAATTGTGTGGTACCTGGAAACTATTATAAACTTGCTTATGGAATGCCTTGCACTTTATTACTTTTCCTGAACTTATGTTAAATTGTGTGAACATGGCTGTGTGGGGGATAAGGATGGGGCTGTAAAAGCACTGTTATTGTTATTTTGCTGACATTTGTGTTAATAAATAATAATAATTAAAAAAAAGTATAAGTATTTGCTTAAAAATCTACTCAATTACAGTAACGCAAGTACTTGTAATTTGTTACTTCCATCCCTGCACATAGTAGATTGGACTTGCTGTATGTGTTTACTCCCATGACCGATATCCGATCCAGCTTTTTTGTCTGGATTGGGACTAGTTTATGATCAGCGTATCAGATCCCTAATATTTATATAATACATAAATATATTTATATTTCAGTATTGACTGAACTGTGAATATACACTGTAAAACGTGATGATATTAAAATACCGAAAACATTATTTTGGTGTAAAAACTGGTTTCAATCTGTTTGATTTAAAGATGGGAGCAGCGTACCGTTTTCTTCTCCCAGAGCCCACAGTGGTCCCAACTAAGGGTTCAGGGGGTGTGAGGGGCTCCGTCTCCTCTGGGGTGCTCAGGAGTGTCAGCTGGAAGTCATCATCCATAGAGATGTACGGAGCCAGCATGTCCAAGTCCATGTCATCCATGTGCTGGAAGAGACATGCACAGACAAACTGTGTTACAGTCTCTGCAGTTAAAGAACTTTAAGAACAGTTCCTTTTAAACTGTTAAAAGTTACCCAGTTCTGCTTAAATATGATTTTTACAATGTGTTTTTAGCTTTTTGGCCTTTATTTTACAGAGTAGATTTATCGAAAGTAGATACTTTAAGAGAATTGGGTTACTGCCTTAGAGCTTCGAAGTACTGGACCACATAAAAGAACTGAAGAGAGTCTGGATGTCTTAAGCAGGAGAAGTTTATTACCATCAAATACAGGCCCGGAGACAGTTGAACAGTCAACACAGCGTAGTATTGAACATTCAAGTCTCGCTATGCTTTCATAGGACTGAGCTTATAAACCTCTGCCTTAGAGCTTCGAAGTACTGGACCACATAAAAGAACTGAAGAGAGTCTGGATGTCTTAAGCAGGAGAAGTTTATTACCATCAAATACAGGCCCGGAGACAGTTGAACAGTCAACACAGCGTAGTATTGAACATTCAAGTCTCGCTATGCTTTCATAGGACTGAGCTTATAAACCTCATAGAAGGTCAATACGCAAACAATACAATAACAAAAGAGTTGTTATTCAGTTGATAAGGCTTGAGTTTGGAGACATGTTATCCTGCAGGTGTCTGAGTCTATCTATTGACAGAGACCAAGGCTCAGAGCATCACAACCTTACAATAGATCCAAAATTCTCTAACAGATATAGAAACAGGTAATGACATGGACCAATCAACCCGAGAAAGCCAAGAGTCAAACCCCTCTGGTAATGGTCTCCATGCTCATGTTTTTTTAGGTCTATTAAATAGGCTTATGTGTTATAAAAATAAAAAACACATTCAAACACACAAAATCTCTCAAAAATCTGTAGTTGCTCCATTAGGATTAACTTTAGGACTGTAAATAACCAAAGTAAAGAGAGAAAGTGAAAAAGAATAATAGGTGGCCTCTGCTATAAAACTTATGTTACCCAAGCATCACTCATGTTCGGTTCCCATCATTTGGTTACACTTCCATGCTCATTGAATATTGTGTTTATTAAACTCATGCTGTGTTTTTTTTGCCAGTTGTGCACAGGCACAACTGATACACAGGCTCACCAGTAGAGCTTTTCCTTTGTCCTGCTCAGCCTCAGGCCACACAGCAAAGAACCTCTCCACTCCACTACTGTCCATGATTGGCTTCTCAGTAGGGCTCTGAGCTAAAGCCATCTACGAAACACACATGGTTAGAGCTAGACCACACTGCTGTCAAAAGGCAGACAGGAGCTCTACTCACCGGAACAGCCTTGTGTTCAGGTGATGAAGGGGGTGAGCAAGACGTGAGGGGTGCAACAGGGTTGAAGATGGGCAAAAGCAGCAGGCGCAGCTGTGGACTGCACAGATCCTGAGGGTCTTTGGGCTCACAGTCAGAATAAGCCGGGCTGGCAAACCACAGCTCAGTGTAACCTGAAATATACAGCGCACATTCAGAATGTTAAGAATTCATTCAGGTAAACTAAATGGACATTTAAAACATTCTGTATATTTTTTCAAACACAGTAAATGTAATGGGTGGTGAGCGCTATTCTAATGCACTATGCTACCTAAAGTTGATGTACTGTAGTACATAGTGCATCTATGAAACTACAGAGAATGAGTGGATCTGTCACACTGGCTCATTATTTCTTGATTACAAAACAAAACAGGAAATGTTAACCTTTACAAAACACAGACAAAATGCTTGAAAATACTGAGTTCTATTAAAAAAGCCATTGTAAAATGTAGAGTGATGAATGAAATGAATTCTTGGCCACAACAGTGGCCTTGGTCCTGAATGAAAGACAAGTCTCAGCTCCATGTATGTTTTAAGGTTTGGTTTCGGGCTCAAACCTGTCCAAACAAAAATTACATCTAGAGAGACATACACCATCTCTTTTCAGGTAAATTAGTGATGGAGCACCAAACTGAGCTTCTATCCTGTGGCTCTGTCTCTCTTGCTCTATCTCTTATTACAATGTGTTTACAATATTAGTTTATATTTCTGCTTAGTTTATTGCTGTTCACAAGTCCTCCCTCTGTCTTGTCGCCCAGGTCTCCTGTTGCAGATATCTGACCCGCTATTAGACGTCCCAGTGATGATTGGACTTTAGCTGTGTCCCATCTGTGTTCCTGGCCCAACCCATGGACCCCAGTTCCTCTCACCTAGATGGATGAACTGTTCCTGCCAATATTATTATGGACTATGGATTATTTAAATATTTCATTTATTTATACATATGATGGACTATTTGTGGTCCTACTACATACAGTGGTGTTCATAATAATAGCAGTGGGTTAAGTAAAGCTCAAAATCCTCATAATGGCTTTTATTTTCACACACACAAAATATTGGGAACAATGCACATTCTGTTCCAAATCAAAACATGATCAAAAAATTGATCAAATTTGTTATTCCTTTTCTGAAAGTGAAGGAAGAAGGAATAAAGGCAGGTAAAAAAAATAGCATTGTCTCCTTTTTTCTTTACAAACTCAAATATTTATAACAATTACAACATTACAACATGTATAAACTGACAAATACTTTAAGCTTTTCTCTGAATCACTGAACTAATATTTCATGGTAGCCATAACCACAGCTTTTGAGAAGCTGACACATCTGTGTTGGATGGAGTTGGCCAGCGTCTGGCTCCTGCATTTCTTGGTTTTGCCTCAGAAACAGCATTTTGATGTCACCCACAAGTTTTCTATTGGATTAAGGTCTGGGGATTGTGCTGGACACTCCATAAATTCAATCTTGTTGGTCTGGAACCAAGATTCTGCTCTCTTACTGGTGTGTTTGGGGTCATCCTGTTGAAACACCCATTTCAATGGTATTTCCTCTTTGGCATAAGGCAACATGGCTTTATTAGTACTATGATGTATTTAACCTGATCCATGGTCCATGGTATGATTGATTCAAGCAAATTTAAGCCTGAATGTCTTATATTATGAATCATATTGCGTCGGCAGCTGCTTCATATGTATCTTTAACGTATCATATCATTGGCTATGCATCGACATGTGTATCACATCGGCTTTAGGTATGGAGATGCACATCCCTAGTTTGAATATATCAAAATACTTGATCACATTGCCTTATGCCGAAGAAATGGGTGTTTCAACAAGACAACAACTCCAACACACCAGTAAGAGAGCAGCATCTTCCAGACCAACAAGATTGACATTATGAAGTGTCCAGCAGAATCCTTGGACCTTAATCCAATAGAAAACTTGTGGGTGACATCAAAAATGCTGTTTCGGAGGCAAAACAAAGAAATGCAGAGGAACTGTGGATAGTCCAGTGGTTCGGGTTGTTCACAGGAGCCAGAAGCTGGTCAACTCCATGTATCAAAGGTGTGTCAGCTTCTTAAAAGCAGTGGTTCTACAATGAAATATTAGTTCAGTGATTCACAGGAAAGACAAATCTAAAGTATTTTTCAGTTCATACAGAAAAGGTTTATGTTTGTAAAGAAAAATGTAGACACTGCTATTTTTTTTGAACAATTTAATATTCCGTTTTCTTCCTTTACTGTAAAAGGAATAACAAATTTTATCATTTTTTGTTCATGTTTTGATTTGGAATAGAATGTGCAGTGTTACCAGTGCTTCTTTGTGAATAAAAATAAAAACTATTACCGTATTTTCCGGACTATAAGCCGCTACTTTTTTCCCACGCTTTGAACCATGCGGCTTATCCAGAGATGCGGCTTTTATATGAATTTTTCTTCAGCCCTCAGGGGGGTGCTCTAGCAGGAAGTGCAAAAACGAGACAGGCAGCAGTAGTCAGTACAAACAAGAAAGCGCCAGTTTTTATTCTTAGCACATGCAACCCAAGACGCACAACAGCAAAATACGGTAATATTTTTACACCCTCACCCCCTCATAATGGAAAACAAATGAAGTGACAGTGGTTTGGTGTTCAGTAGTTTCAATGCTCAGGAGGAAGATGAATAGTGACTTGTGGTTTCAGTGACGGGAGAATGAAGCGACTTTAATAGTTGCGCAGTTGTGCTTTAACAGTGCGCAGGAAGAAAAAGTGACAGTGGTTTGGTGTTCAGTGGTTTCAGTACGCAGGAGGAAGAAAAATAAAGCAACTTGGTTTTAGTGCACAGGAGGAAGATGAATAAAACCATCAATGACTTTTCTGTTTTGTTTGATCAGCACTTTTACTGCCGTGTTACAGGCACTGTTCGGAAACAATCAGTTCAGGTATATGAATAAACACTTATGGTACAAAATCTTTCTATGTAAATCTTATTTCTCAGCCTGGATATTGGCGGCTTATAGTCCGGTGCGGCTTATATGTGACACAATATATATTTCTTTTAAATTTTAGTGGGTGCGGCTTATATTTAGGAACTCTCTATAGTCCGGAAAATACGGTATAAGGATTTTGAGTTTTAAGCTCATTTTTTAAAACACACTGTTCTTATTATAAACTGTATAACTGTTCTGAACATATCCATTGCACCTGTCCGCCCTGGGAGTAGATCCCTCCTTCTGTGGTTCTCCCTGAGGTTGTTCTTATTTCCCTATGGCTCTTTTTTTTTCCTCACCCTGAAAAGTCTAAGAAGAGGGGTGTTGTCTTGTACAGTCCGTTTGTCTATTTGCTGCTTATTTATCACTGTAAAGCCCTTTGACGCGACTGCTGTCGTAATATAAGCTATATAAATAAAAATAACCTGAATTAAAAATGTGGCCCCTCACCTGCACAGGCTTCAGTGTTGTGTCCAGTCTTTGGGGCCACCTGCAGCAGCTGTTCTGGTTGGTCCTTGAGTCTGAGGAGGATGTCAGTCTCACTGCTGGCTTCACTCATACTGGAGCTGCTACACTGCTCAGAGTTCAGGCACATGTCTACACTCTCTGAGTCCTTTGGCGAAGGAGCTGGTGACAGCGGCTTGTTTTTGAAGGGGCCACACAGAGTCTGCTCTACAGAGAACACTACTTCAGGCTGCTCTATGGTACTGCACAAAAAAGTATATAACAATTACCTCGGATCTTTATGTATGAGAATTTAAAGAACAAAAAAAAAAAGAATATTACACCTGAGAATGAAATTGAGGCAGACGATAGCCTCAGGCTGGGAGCTCTTGCTGTAGAGGACCGTGGCCTGGGTCTCAGCCCATACAAAACCACCACAGTTTGCCAGGAAACGGTAGTGCTTGGTGTTTACCTGGCCTTTAGATAGCACTACACAGGAGCAAAGATAATCATGAAGTGTAAAGGTTAACCTTCTTATGCTGCATTCATGTGCTCCTCAGATCATCAAAGTTAAAAACCAAACTCCTGACTTTATGTTCACTTGCTTTAAACATGGAAACTGGAATAACTGGATTGTTGTGGCTCTTAACAGACTGACTCAGTAAGTATGTTCACAGCAGGCAAAGAAAATAGAATTATAACCTTAGTCCAAATCTTAAACTGCATGTGAACACCTTCCCCCGACTGGGGGTGTCTTAGTAAGACCCTTGGATAATGCAGTTCATTTTTGGATTACTGCTGGATATATACATCTTATTCTGATCAAGGTAAGACACATCACACTGAACATGCTCCAAAGCTGGACAGTGGTCCAAAGTAACACACAAAAACAGATGAGAAAAAGATGCAGAGCATTGTTTAGAGACAGTGATTTTAGAGCAGCGAAGACACGTATTTTGGGTCACGCTGCCACTGCCTATCCTGTTTGTTTAGAAGAACAAGTTAGTCTACTGAAGCTTATTGATCAAGTGCTTTTGGACAGTACAGTTGCAGAATAAGGAGAGAATTTTTTTGTTAGTTTGTTGTTTTATGTCTTTTTATTTCGTAAAGTTGTGTGTCTTACCATTATTTATTAATAACGCAATGATTACAGAGCAAATCAGCTGGGTATAATAGCTTTTAATGCTACAAACAAGACATGTTTAACATTAGCTTCTTTTCTCTTTTTAACAAAGGTCAATGCTGTTAAATACAAAGGAAACTTTACTACAGCACTGGCCTGAGCGGTTTGGTTCTCTCTTGTACATGTAAACTCAAACAAGCTGTGCAGGCTTAATCAATATTTGAGCATAGTCAAAGTAACGTGTACATGTAAAAGTACTGATTGATTAGAAAGTGAAGTAATTAATAACATTACCAAAAGAACAAGTCAGCTATGTGACTTATGCTTTGGGTTAAATAGTGTATCACTTTTCTAAAGAGTCCAGTTCACGTTTTGACAACAGGAGAATACCTTATGACACATTTTTATTTCAGTGTCTAATACTTCATTTAATTTAATTTAATTTAATAACACCCTGTTCCATAATGATAAATGACTTATCCATTAATCATTAACATATTCGTGGACGTTGTAAGTCATTCAGGATATATTCAAGAAGAGTTTGATGCCAGACTTTTTGACTTGATGTCATATGTCAAGTCATCCAAGAAAATGTTTAAAAGAAGGCATCTGACCTACATGTTTCAAACCTATGTCCAGATGCCTTATTTGAAACCTTTTCTTGGATGACTTGACATAAGACATCAAGTCAAAAAGTCTGGCATCAAACTGTAACCTGTGTTCCCAGAAAAAGATTTTTACCGGTGTTTCCTACACACAAAGGCAGCATGGATGTACTGTGATCATAACATGACTTGATTTTGTCTAAAACACACTTACATGTATGGAGGCTTTTGTTGATGTGATCTGAGTCAAGTGCGTGGTAAAACTCGTAGGCGGAGCGACCAATCAGATCTTCAGGTTTGTAGCCGACTAACTCCATCACCCTGAAATTCAGTCCAAAAGAGTTATCCAGTTGGCATATTTTGTAAGAGTTAGAAGAGCGTGTTAGTTGCCCCACCTCCCCTCGCAGTGGGTGAAGCGCAGGTCCATGCTGTGACGAGTTAGGAAGGTGGAGGTGTCCAGGGGGAACTCCACACTGGACGGGTGAGGGATGGGCTCACACAGCACGCTCAGAACTCGGGTCCCAAGAGACGCTGTGGTGCTGGCCACTGGACGCATGTGGCCCGTACAGTGCAAGACCTACATAACACACACCATAAAAAAATGAAACTCTGGTAAATACAGCCTCCAATCCGAAATGAGACGGGCACAGTAACCTAATTTTCCCTGCATGTGTCTCTACTCTGCTGTGCTGCGCCACGCACTCCGCAGCAACTATGCTTCCATTGTATTCATTCATTTTCTACCGCTTAGTCCCATTGGGGGTTGAGTGTGGCTGGAGCCTATCCCAGCAGCTTTGGGCCTTAGGCAGGGTACACCCTGGACAGTGGCCAGTTCATTGCAGGGCTGACAGTTATAGACAAACATTAACAGACAACCATTCACTCTCACATTCATTCACTAGGGATACTTCAGAGTTGCCAATTGACCTATACATGCATGTCTTTGGGCGGTGGAAGGAAGCCGGAGAAACCGGAGAGAACCCACGGTGACATGGGGAGGACATGCAGACTCCTCATAAAGACCAGAGTTAGCCAATGATGTTTTGAGTAAGCCAGAATTAGCCAAGGATGTTTTGAGTTGGCCGGGTTTTTAATTCACGACCTTTTGACTGTGAAGCAGAAGCGGACGAGATACGTAGCAGTTCTATTTTTCTCTGACGGCAGGCCAATCCGCATCAATCTGCACAGATCAGATTACACCTGGACGGAAACTGAATGAGCACAGCATCTGGATTTTCAAAGTAATATAAAACTATACAGACTAAGTTTCTTAATTCAAATATTTATACGCTTATATACATGATTAAGCATTAAATGCAATGAAATCTGCAAAAGCTTTTTTGTGCCCAATGTAATGAGGAAAACCCTCATAAAGTGAAAGTGACTGCAATCTAAACTTGTTTTCTGGTCCTCCTTCTTCTGAATAGACAGTTGTTTTGGTTCCGCACATGTCTTTATCAATGGCTTTTATTGCGCCATCTCGTATTTCCCGCACATGCTCTTCTTAGCTGCTTGGGGCTCAGCTCCGCTGCAGATCTGAAACGCATCCAGTGGGCGAGGGAGTGCGACGTTATTCGGTGGTGCTCCGCTGCGGAGCAGAGACGCATGCAGTGGAAGAGTCAAATGTCTTACTTTTTACTTTAAAAATGTATGAAACTCCATGAAATAACACTACTGACTACTTCACACTGGTGGTTTTACTTGGATCATATACAAAAGCTAGACACAGGAGTTTACCTTCCAGGTGGCTGATTTGAGATTCACAGTCCGCCCCCTGCTGGTCAAAGTACTCTTCATTCGCAGGTAGAAACTCCTTTCGGTGGACTGCTCTGTGCTTTGTTTTTTTATTAAACCTATAAACATTAAAATAATCAAAGCTGAAAGTCAAATTCACTAAACTATCTATGCTTCATAAAACAGGAGCTACAAAGTATCTCATTCTAACACTAGACCCATAATATGAAAAAGAGCAGGCAGTCTGACCGGCTTGTGACGTGAGTAGGTCTCGTAGCTCCTCCTGGTCACAAGGGTGAATGAAGTCATACAGGCTCTGACCCAGCAGCTCCAGCTGTCCACAAGAACAAATATGACTTAAAACCCAACTAACCTCACAGAGTCAACTGAAACAGACAGCAAAACTAAGTCCACAACAAAATTATAATACAAAATAACAATAACAAAGCCTCAAAGCCAGAGAGAAGGCTTCAGCTGGAAACCAGGCTCTTTTAGAAATTTCTGCACAGGAGTGAAACACAGGCCAGTGACAACAACTACAGTGCTGTGAAAAAGTATTTATTAATTAAGGGAAAAAGCTATCCAAACCTAACTAGCCCCATGTGAAAAAGTAACTGCCCCCTAAACATAATAACTGGTTGTGCCACCCTCAGCAGCAATAAATGCAATCAAATGTATGTGATAACTGGCAATAGTGGTGGGAATCAAAAACCTCTTCCACTCGAGAACCGTTTCTAAATTTCACAATCCATAGGAATCATATGACCTCTATTAACAATTGCTCTTATTGAGGCTCCTGCTCCGTGTCCCAGCTATATACAGTCTTAGAATGCGCAACTGTCCCTTTTTTCCTTTATCAGCCAACGTAGCACGGAGTCCTGCATCATGACATCAAAGCATATTTGAGTGCAGGAGGGAATCATGGAGGGGAAGAAACGATCTAAAGCTTGGCTTTATTTTACTAAACAATATGAAAATAATGCTGTTTGCAATAACTGCAAGGCTGTTATTGGTGCAATACACACAACATGCTTAAACATCTACCCGTGGGACTAAATTACTAAAACGCTATGTTTTTTCGATCCGCTGCATACAGCTGCCTAAGCAGCACCGAAACCTCCACTGATCAGAGTAATGTAATGTTACACTGCTGTCTTATAAAAAACAGGCATATTCAACAAAAACACTGTTTAATGTATAAATATTCTCGCAATATCCATTTTAGATGATGACAAGCTGAGGCAGGATGAAATGATTTCTGTCACTTTTGGTTCAAATTATTTCATTGCAAACTAGTTTTCTAAATGTTATCTAGGCTTCGATCCCGGTTTTTTAAATAGAGAATAGTTTAATTCTATATTATGAATAATATTTAGTGCCCTGTATGCTTTTGTTTTCAGAAGATTTTTATTTTATTATTTATTTATTCAGTTTTCCTTCCTCATTATATATGATTTGGCATTGTTTAAGTTATTTAACATACTCAAGTGAAAAGGTTAAAACAAATAAAACCACTTGTTTGTTGCCAAAAAAGCATACAAAATTACTTTTTTTCCACACAGAGCTTTCAGCTATCGATAAGAGAATCAATAAAGAATGAGATCGATAAGCAGAATTGTCAGTGGCATTGATCTTATTGGTTCCCATCCCTGACTGGCAATGAGTTTTTCACATTGCTGTAGAGGAATTGTGGCCCTCTCTTCTTTGCAGAATTTTTAATCAGCCACATTGGAGGGTTTTCCCCTGCAACCCCCAACGTGACTAAGCAGTAGAAAATGAATGAATGTATCTGTCTGACATCAACTGAAAGAATGATCACATGCCGAATATCAATCTTCATAAATGCATCATTAACAAAGTATTGAAAATCAATGAGCAGGTGACGTATGGCATAATGTGACTGTATTTACAAATTGAAATAAAGACAGCCCATATTTAAGAGCAGTAGGCAGAACAGACCTGTGTGATACCAACGTGTGCGCTGACATTCTCAGTCAGATAGATGATGTCGCTCTCTTCACTCATCACCATGATGAAGCCAGCCAGAACGTGGGGGTAGAATACATCCACCAGGTCCTTGTGGCCCTCCACAGGCTGCTCACCTGGAGAACAACAGACCTGTTAAAATAAAGTTTGAAAATCCAAAGTTTTCATATAGACAAAGCAAAAAAAGGCCATATTGAGTACTACATTATGTAGTTCAGTTGTTGTATGAGGCTCAAAGTTCATGTTACTGGCTACTTAATAGAGAAGGATAACAGAGTAGGATCACGGTTGTTTAGGTTATAAAGTAAAACCAAGAAGATAATTATTATGTTTTCTGTTAAGATTGACATTAGTTTAATTTCATAGTGCACATTCACTTGTCAGACAGCTGGAAAAAAGTGTGCTATAACATCATGTTATAATCTCTATCTCTATCTCTATATCACAAATTAACCCATTTTCTCCATAAAATATAAAGTGAATTTAAAGCAAAGTGTGGAATCTCGCGACAAAAGGTACATTTAACAGTAGCCAAGCCTGTGAGCAGCTCTCACCAGCTCTAAGGAGCTGCCGTAGTCGCAGGTAGCTGAGCGTCACTCTCATGATGCCGGCCTTGTCCAGGTGAGTAGACACTCTGCGAGGCAAGGGCAGTGTGCGGGCCAGCTCATAGAACACCTCAGTCTCCTGGCTCCGCCTACACCTGGCTGCATCACGAGACCGCAGCTTCCTCTGCTCCGAACTGCTCCTGAAACAAACAAGAGACCTTCTATATCTGATCCAATAACATTCAGCAGTTAAAGCAGCTTATGTATTTTGTTTGTTTTATTTGTGTAATAAAGATAAGAGCTGAAATACAGTATTTGTTGCACCCTTTGTTTTTCAAAAGTCATTTCAATACAGAATGCCACTGCCCCCTGCTGTCAGTTGCAGGTATCATTATTACAGGGCTCTGGTCTGTGCATTGCATCAAATGAGAGAACTTGTGTTAGAATAGTGACTAACAAACGGTTCTATTTTTATTTTCTCAATCTGCATACAGTTATGTTCATAATAATAGCAGTGTGTTTAAAAAGAGACAAAAGCTGAAAATCCTTGTAATAGCTTTGATTTTCAAACACGCAAAAGCATTGAGAACACTGCAAATTCTATTCCAAAACAAAACATGAAAAAAGGATAAATTTTGTTATTCCTTCAGGAAGTAAAGAAAAGGGAATTTTGGGCTGTTCAAAAAAAAAAACAAAAGTTAAAAATTTAAGCCAAGCATGGTGGTGCAAGCATCATGATCTAGGGATGTTTCTCATACTTTGGTGTTGGGTCCATTTATTGCGCACCATGGATCATGGATCAGTTTGAATACATCCAAATATTTGAAGTGACTTACGCCTTATGCCGAAGGGAAAACGCCCTTGGAATGGGTGTTTCATCAAGACAGCGACCCCAAGCACCAGTAAGTGAGCAGCATCTTGCGTCCAGACCGACAAGACTGACATTATGAAGTGTCCAGCACAATCCTCGACCTTAATCCAATAGAAAACTTGTGGGTGATATCAAAAATGCTGTTTCCAATGGTCCCAGCTGTTCACAGGAGCCAGAAGCTGGTTGACTCCATCCTTCTCAAAATCAGTGATTATACCATGAAATATTAGAGTAGATAAATCTAAAGATTTTTTCAGTTTGTAAAGAAAAATGCAGACACTGCTATTTTTTGAACCGCCCTATATTCCATTTTCTTCACATTCTTTAAAGCAGTAACAAATTTGATCATTTTTTTGTTTATGTTTTGGTTTGGAATAGAATGTGCAGTGTCCCCAATGCTTTTGCGTGAATAATAAAATAAAAGCTATTGTAAGGATTTTGAGCTTTACCCACTTTTTTAAACACTGCAATTATTATGAACACAACTGTATGTACAGGATATGGCCAATAATCATGGAATTAGACTACATCAAGGTCTGTCCAGTAGACTGTATAAAATCAGTCGAAGAGCAGTTTGTAAGAACGTTTTTTGTCATTTGTAAAACCTCCAGCAGCACTTCTATTAACACTCAAACATATCTCAAACAACAGAGTTCTGGGAGGAGCTCTACAGAACATCCTGTCCTACTGTACTCTGCACATTTGGTCTTGCTCAATATAAGTATATTTGTGGCAAACAGTTGGGTGAGAAAAAGATTTACCTGATAAAAACAGACAGAGCCAACTGTGAACCAGAAAGAAACGCACTCAGAGACTTAAAACAAACACAGCACCAAGGTGAAGTCAGGACACTTCCTCACACTAGCTTCATGTTACAGATGCCTGCAGATCACTCTGTATTGAATGTGCTTAGCTTGGCTGTGTTTATGACTCTTCACTTTGTTTAGCAACCCTTATCCTTTTCTTTTTTTTTTTTTCTTTCCATTTTTCACGCTGTATAGTAGCCTTTTATGCAAAATCTTTGGCAATTGTATTCACTTCATAATAAAACTTTAGTTTGAAAATACCTTGTTTGGGCTATAACAGGCAATGTTTTGCCTGAAATATTCTCCTCACCCAAACTCCTTCCTAAACAGTAGGTCAGTTCTTGGCCCCCAGTGGCCCCTGTTGACCTGAAGGAGTGGGGTCATCTGCAGGAATGTACAGCTCGGTTCCCAGCCCCACACCCATTATTATTCTACACTATGCAAAAAATATCATACTGCACCAACACAAACAACAAACCTCATGAATCACATACTGATTTGCAGTATAGCCAGCTGATTAAGTGCTACTGTATGCTCTTCTTTGCAGTACCTAGCATTAAAAGTTGTGTCTGGCGAACTTGCCACAAACTTAAGCCTGGTCCGAGCAGCTGTTACTGAAAACTCAACATGCAATCCGACACAGAGGCCATGCGGCAGACCAGTGTGCAAACGCGGGGTGCAGCGTCAGTCATACCGTTTGACCTCCACGGAGCCCCCGCTTTTATCCATAAAGTTTTTCGTCATTACACAGTCCGCAATGCCCGGTTTTTCCATGTGATTCCGAGTACTGTTTACTGTGAATACACTGTGGAGCGCCCAGTCCCAGTGTGTGGACACACCTCTTTCCGGTTTACATGTTCACAATAAAAGCCCTTTTCCTTTCACCTCAGCACATTAGATGGGAGCCTTTTTATAGCCGAATGGGGTGATAAAACAGATTAAAAATTTTAAATGATCATTTAAAATGTAGCTCAAATACACCACCTAGGATTGGGACCTAGGACCCAGTTAAAACCACAGGTAAAAACCAAGGGGTGAGCAGTGAATTGAAAACCCAAGAGTAAAATCAAGGCAAGAGGCAAGGGAGGGATCTGCCAGTGGAGAGTCGATTAGGACAAGACTCTACCCGGCCCACGTGTGCTGGTACTCACCTGGCTCTCCTCTAGCTGTCCACTACAAAAAAACTCTCCTTGGTGAGTAGTACACTACACATTCATCTGCTTCCCTCACCTCCATCTGCCCTCGCCCTTGTTGCTGCTCGATTGTGTCCTGGATTTGTCCTCCTTTCGTGCTGCTGCTCTGATTGAAGCAGGTGAGCCAAACCAATCTCTGGCCGTTTCCTAATTGTCAGGATCCTTCCTTCAGGGGTGGCACCTCCAGAGTCAGCTCCTCTGAAGCCAAGGCCAGACGTCCTAGGTCACTCCTCATGAGTCTTTTGGAACAGGCTTCGGCCGAGCTGCATCAACAAAAGTTAGTTACATTAGTTAATATTTACTTTATTAATTTATGTCATATTCATTTTTTGTGAAAGACAAATGTGAAATGTTCTGCATGCAGCAACGATTAACTGACATGACAACAGTTATAAAATCTCACTTATATGAAATAAAACTGGACTGTGCTGTTTATTGGGCAAATGTTTTCAAAATAAATCATTTTCTATGAAAACAGCAAACGGACACTTTCATTTAAACTGAAAATTCTCTGCTTTAAGCCGCACTTCCTTATCTACCACGTTTTTTTCCAAAACACTTGTGGTGCATTGTGGGTTAGAAAACGATAAAAGGATACGCAGATGAATCCTTGGTAGTTTGGCCAAACGGAGGTCTCAGTCCTTGGGAGGAGGTTGGGTTTGGAACCAAATGGAACATACCTTCTGCAGCTAGTTTCCTCCAGAGGACTCCTCCCAAGAAAGGATCCTGACCCTTGTTTAGTTCAATCAAGGTGGTGACTTTTTTTTTGGCCAGGCAGTGTAGGCATAGCACCAACAGGCTGCACAGAACATTCTACAGCACAAAAAACCTGCAGGCGTTTTTACACTGTTCAATCCACAACATGTGAAACATCCTGACCTCACTTTACAGACAATGACTTTTATTTTCATGATACAAAAACAGAATAGGGTAAGTAGGGAGAACTGTTGTCTGTGCTAACTGAATAGTAATGAGCTCTGAAACTCATTTCAGCCTCACTTTTACACATACAGTGGATAGTGTTGGTGTGACAGTGAAGATAAACTAGTAGGGTGAGTTTTAGAATCAGATGATGAGTGGATAATCTGCGTGATCTTTTGCTCTAAGTACATCTGATGTTGTAGCCTATTGTTGGATCTGTCTTTTGTACATTTGTTTTGGTGCTTTGTGAAATATTCTACTAAGGATGACCATTATCACCCTCAAAATCAGAACACATTAATTTTACAGCAAAGCCAATAATAGCACCTTAACAAATTGATAAAACAATAGGAAAAAAATAAACTGATTGCCTTGTTTGGTGTCACTTTTTCTTACAAGACACCCAGCTTTTCGGTGTGCTGGAAAATTCATATTTACAATTTATGCAAATATTGCATAATTATTAGGCCTACCCAGTACTTTTCTTAGAATGGTGCATTGTTCTTGGAGCTCTAAAGTAAATCACAACATTTCTTCTGGCATTATGACGGGTCAAACTGTGAAGGCTGAGGAAGGACAGCTCAGCAAAAGCCTTATGGTATTGATATACAGACCGTCTACAGGAGAATGAGTTTAAAGTGGGCTGCTTTGGCATTATGATTGGGTGAAAATTAGGGACAATCGGGACAGGAAGTCTTTTAATATGAAAGAACAATCCAAAAATTTCACTTACTTCCTGCTGGTGCTGACTTCGCTTGGTTCAAGTGCCTCCATACAAGAGTTCTAGCGCTGCACGTCCACAGAAGTGTTGTTGTTGTAGTTGTTAAAGTTAACATGATGCACTCGGTTTGCGAGTTCAACTGGCGACATTGGGCAGCTGTAACAAAAATACGTAGAGTAGGGGCCTGTTTAAAACCTGTTGGCTGTACTATATATGTATTACAGGAAACTGCTATCACTTATCGTTTACGTTTGCCGTTGATATTTAATGTGATTTTAAGTCCAACTATGTACTTTCTGGCACAAAGGTAAAGCAACAAAGCAAGGAATAATATCGCTGCATGAGTTCTTTGGAGAGAGCAGAGCACTGAGGTTGTCTTGTGGCCTCGCTTCATGTTGAGTTAAAAATTACAAAGTAGAATTGTTTGCATCTTACAGCTCGTTTAGCTTATTAAGGGTTCGCTGAGTAAATGTTATGAACTTATTAAGAACATATGTTAAATATGTTATGAACTTTGTTAAGAACAAGGATCGTATTGACACTTTGAGACCGCATTTTCAGCGTAAGTTACACAGTGAGTTCTACGTCTGTAATCGTTTTGCTCTGTGGGCTACAGTTTGTCACTGTGCACTGTTTGTTGCTTAGGCAGTAGCCTATTGTCACATCAATTTCCACATCTGTCTCTTATGGCTGCTCTCAGCTGCAGCAGAACACCGCAAGGATCTACCCAAGTCTTCTAAAGTGAGATACAGTCACTTGCTGCTTCAGCAGGTCTTTTCTGGCCTTTTAGGTATCTACTGTTTGTCCTGATTTTGCCGATTTGGGGCTACCGTTTTCCAGGTACCCCATTGGCTTTTCCGTGAGACATCTGCTATTGTTGGTAAGAGCTTTACGCTCCGGTTTTGTGTGTAGCAACTTTGTTGAAGCGCTGTAGCTTCTTCACATTGTTGTGCTAACGTTACTCTGCTTCGTGGTAGGTGCAGTGTTGCAAACTCCTCAGTAAGAAAAGTTGCTATTGGCTGTCCTAAAAGTCGCTATAAGTCATTAAATGTCTTAATTGTATAATTTGCATAGTTGTGCATGTAATTGTTATCGACACCGTAGGAGAGCCAAGATTAACCATAAATAGCAGATTATTTTGGGTGGAACTGTTATAAGGCTTAGCCTTTTAACCCTTATATGCACCCATAAAATAATCACATTACCACACCTTCGACACATAAATGCGCGTATCAGAAAGCAAGCTAGAAAAATGTTATGAAAATGATAATTTTTAAAAAACTTTTGTTTTTCAAATCCACATCATACAGTCCTCATCATACATATCAAATATTGATTTTGTTTTACATTTTTAACCCTTAAATTTCAAAATGTTTTTCATGATGCAGCTCTATTTTTGGTATAAAATACACAATCTACTTCATGTAAACTGGATTATTTATGGTTTGATTATTGTAGCTTGGTATATGTGAAAGATTAGCAGTAACTTTTATTTGTATGCATTATTATTTGTTGCTCAATGTCAAATACTAAAACACCTACTACACATAAATGTGCGCATTGAAAACCATTTGTAGCTACCAATCGAAGGAAGAAGGCCGGGACTGATGGTTCAATGACTCTTTATGTACTTTTGCAGATCATAAACCAACGTAAGAGCTGGTACAAAACAAAACAACATAAGGACAATCAGTACCCTTGACAATAATCAATAAAAGTTAATACTTTAACTTACATCAATGTAACTGATTTATGCTTATAAGGTTTCACATTTATCAACAAAGTTAAGTAAACACATCCTTGGTACAAGTAAATGAACTAACCTTGTTCCCCTTTCGACCGTAACTGATCGTAGCCTTTATATTTTTAACTTTTTATGAGTGCACATTTCTTTTGCCTTGTTTACGTTTTTAGTAGCCGTTAGTGTACGCCGTTTCCGTATAAAACTTCCGCTCACACAGGAAGTTACCAACATAAAGGCATTTATACTATAATTTTATATTATTGTGACTAGCTTGACTTTCTTGTCCTTTACACCATTCACTATGTTTTCACTCTCCACTCCTCTTTGCACAATTTTAATTCAGCCACACTGGGGGGGTTTTGAGCATGAACCGGCTTTTTAAGGTCATGTCTTAACATTTGAATCGGATTCAAGTCATGACTGTGACTAGGCCATTCCAAAACCTTTATTTTGTTTATTTTAAGCCATTCAGAGGTGGACCTGCTGGTGTGTTTTGGATCACTGTCCTGCTGCAGAACAAGTGCTTTTCAGCTTGAGGTCATGAACTGATGGACGAACATTCTCCTTTTTTGGAGAGCAGAATTCATGGTTCCAGCAATCACAACAAGTCGTCCAGGTCTTGAAGCATCAAAGCAGCCCCAGACTATCACACTACCTTCACCATATTTGACTCTTGGTATTATGTTCATGCGTTTTACTCGAGTTGTCTTTGTCTAATTTTTAAATCTGTTTGATGATCTGAAACATTTAAGTTTGACAAACATGCAAACAAATAAGAAATCAGGAAGGGGGCAAACAGTTTTTCACACACCCCCCCTCTCCACAGAAGCCCTGAGGCATTAAGTTTGCATGGGCATTTAAGTACATGTGTGTAGTAATGTATGCACGTGAGCCTACACGTGTGTGTTACATTGCGGTATGACCGTACGCATATGTGCAGATAGCGTTCAAGTGGCACTTGTTTCATGTGTTATTCCTATGCAGCCAGGGCCCCATACAGAGTCCATGGTCCATGGTCCAAGTATGTTTCATACTTTTTATTTGAGCAGGATCTAAAATACTAATAGTGATTTGAATGGTTTTCAATGCACACATTTATGCGCAAAGGTGTGTTAGTGTGAGTATTTCAAAAATAAAAAACACATGAAAAAAGAGAACACTTTAAAATGCACAACCTTGCATAAATCATCAACAATATGCATGAAAGAATATGCAAAAAATGAAAAGCCAAAAACACATAAATGTGCTTGGGTGTCATTAAGGGTATGATTTTGAGTTGCCATGTGGTTTTTTTTTATTTTTTATTAACATCACATAGAAATCAGCCTATCAATAAAGGCAGTCAGCCCGTTTATCATCTCCAATAAACGGCTTCATCCAGCCTTTAGATTCAGGGTTTGATTCCCACTCCTTTCTGTATTTTTGAGTGTAGCTACCTGGTTAGATGTCTTATGTCACAGAGAAGTCTGTGCCACTGAGGGTGTGCTCTCGCCGCCTGTGGCCTGGAGAGGTATTACAGTTTGTAATTAAGGTTTGCTCTCCTTGTCTTGTTTCATTTGATCAACAAAGGTTACCTACCTATCCTGATAACTGCTGTAATCAGTGATCGATATTCTGTCTTTTTTGTTTGCTTAACATAGATCACATAATTTGTTGCATGTTGCTCTTGCAATTGAAATGGCTTGGGGCTAGATAGTGAGCACATGGACTGTAGTCCTGAATAGGCTGTCCCACCTGATAAGGAACCAACTGTGACCGACAGCTCTGGCTGCGGCTCTTCTGGGCTGATGGAAAAGCGGGACACAGCTCTGGATAACTTTCATGAAGATGAAAGTCTGACTGTGTCTTGTGATTTCTCTTGGGAGGCCTTGCTACTGCGAGCAGCTGCAGCTGCCCAGGACTCCTCCAGGAGTCAGCACCGCTCAGCACTTAGTGTGCTCCACGGTGCAGCTGAGCATGCTTTGGATGGGGTCTAGCAGGTTGGACCAACATTTGCACTCTTGGCTGGGGCCTCGCCCTCAAGCAAAGTTGTTCGCCATCCTAATAAAAAATGTAGAGCCACTGATGGCTTAGCAATAAGGTGTATCAGTCTGCGGCCATGGCTTCTCGACTGCCTAACACAAACACTCTTCTACTTGTGTACTTGGCTCAACTCACTTTGGCTAAGCGCCATGTTTGGCTAAGCCAGTCAAAGTTATCTGATGCAGAGTGGGTTGCAGTCATGGGGCCCAGCATTTCACCTGGACAGGTGTTTGGTCCAGCAGCTGAGCACTGGATGAAGCTTAGAAAGTGAGACTGCCCACTCAGTTTATCCGCCAGCCTGGGCCATCTAGGTCTGTTTCTTGGACATCCTCAGAGAGATGTTTGAAACTTCAGAGACCCCCTGCAGTGGCGCAGGGCTCATCTAAGAATTTTCAGAGTGGCCAACAGGGGCCCTCCCACATATAGGGGCGACAACGAGCAAGTACCTGCTCTTGGGGGGCCCTAAGTCTTGTGTAGCAAACGTTTTGTAAAAAGAGAGAATTAGGCTAAGTGATGAAGTTAAATTGTTTCAGGGCAGCACCTCAAAGAAGAAAAGAATAATAAAGCCTAATATGAATTTGAACGTGAGTTCTTAAGCCAGACAGTGATCCGTATATGAAGTGAAACAACCACAAACTTAAGCATAAATTAGTGAGAAATGATGATGTTTATTGACCAGAATTAACAGACGGCATTTGAATATGCAGATTGAATCAACAATAACCAACAGGAATATATTCATGGATTGAAACAATAAACCTTTCCTATTGAAGGGATATGATTTTACGGGAATAAATCAAAAATTGACTTTGACCGTTTTTCTATACGTATCAACTAAGAGAGTTAAGCTAAATTTTAGTGAAGTTTAAGTTAAGTAAGAGGTCAGAGGCCTGGAGCCAACAAGAATGGTGGTGGTACCAACGGGTCCAACCGGTACTGGTACTACTGATGATGGTTCGGAATTGGGTTCCCAATGCTACCTGACTGTTGTGGTCCTCTGTGGATGGCTCTTGGTGGATCTGCTCTGTGTTATTTCTGCCTTGGGTTGAGCTGCTGCTTGCCGTGGGTCAGAGGTCAGGAGCATCCCTGGTCTGTGAGACGGGCTGCTTGATATCTGTGCCTTTATGGCCAGCTGAGTCAGTTAAACCAGAGTCTGGCATAAAGAAAGTTAAGTCTCGGATGAAAAATGCCAATTGGAAAAATATTCAGAGTTCTGTGTAGTCTTTTACCCAAAACAGTTTCTGTAGCAGCAATTGAACCAAAAATGTATTAAAAACACGTCCTTTGGACAGGCAGAACTTAAGTGGGCTACACTGAAGAAAAATACTCTTAATAGTAAAAATAATGAATTAAACAAAAATGAGTTTTGCCCTGAAAAATTGAAGACAAACAGACAAACCAAAACAACTGAACGAGTGTACTGAACACTGAAAAACTCAAAAACTGAAGAACTGAACAACTGTACTGAACTGAACCGAACCGAACTGAAGTACCAACATGTGGTTAAAAGAACTAAACTGAGGTGCCAACACCCTTAAAACTGTTTGATCTTTTTGGAACTTAGAGAGGCGTGTCTACGCAATGGCGGGAAGAATTTCTTTGTCCAACCTGGAGGGGGAGTTAAAGATGATCCCATATTAAGGCTTCATATTACCACCTTCAAATATTGTGGAACAATTTAACATTTAACAACTCATTTATACCCAAATGTATCAACAACATATGGTTCCTTTAACACAATGCATTCAAACATTAAGCAATGTTCCAATGGTCACTAATTATAGTCCTTTAGAATATACATATGTATTCACAGTTAAAACAATATTTCTTTAGGATGTATGTGCATGTACTCACATTGACAACATAAACAGGAGAGATAAAGGTAAGGCTTATCACCTTTATCAAATCTTTAGTTCAAAAAGGTAAAAGTCTTTATTCATTAATGAGCAACTTTTAAGTCTGTTAATATTTATTCAAGTTTGTTCTTTTGTAAAGGAATGCAGGGATGAGGCACGAAAGTGACTTTGGGAGGACTCATTATTTATAGAGGCACCATCCATGCTAAGCACAGATCATGTCTTTCGTCAAGAAAGGTCCTTCAAAGTTGTAAATCTGTCGGGTTAAAGCCGTGTTCACAAGAGAGATATTATTTTAGCGGGTCCGGGAAATTCCGTATGTTTCTGAGGTCAAAAGGTTGTACGCTACAGTGCATGTCGACTGGCGCCAATGTTTTTGCCAGCGACCACCTCCATGCTAGGTGCCAGTGCACCTCATGTCCATGGGTGCTTATGACTCTGAGGTGCGGGTGCTGCCTACAGTTTAAGCACTCCATGCTTTCAGGGCATTTTGACGACAAAGGCGAGGTACAGTTCTGGTTCTGCGGTACTTGCCAACGAGATCTCTGCCTTACTGACAAAAGTGGGAATACGCCCTCTGTGCCTGGAGGAGGAGAGACAGGGATTTTAATCACCCTTCTTCCTCGTTCCAAAGTGCGCGAGAGGATTCCGTCCTATTCTGGATTTGAGACAGTTGAACAAATTTCTCAAGGTGTACGAATGCTCAAATTTAAGCCCTGTTCAGGCTGTTCGGGCAGGCGACTGGTTCACTACTGTGGACCTCCGCGATGCATACTTTCACATATCCATCCATCCAGACCATCGCCATGTACCGTTACCATGGCAACACAGTGGTCTATGACAAACTAAATGTCAAAGTTGCATTCTAAATTGTAAGGTGTGCTGAAGCAGTGTTTTACAAGAAATCATAGTGGTTTTATTGCCCAATATTTGCATTCAGGTCATGAGTATGAAAAAATGGACTGGGGGGTCCAGTTGCTCTCCGAGCATTAATGACAAAGTTACAGCAGTTTGAAAAAAGTTGATTTTACCCCAGTGTGACAGCCACACCCAAAGCTGATCCAAGCACTAATTGACAAATGTTGTATATATGATAATCAAAATTTTGCCATCCCATTCATTTATAGTACACAATTGTAGGCATTGCCATGGCAAGACGTTTGCAGGTAGGGGTTGGGCGTCATAGGACTTTATGATCAGGTGGCCTGAGGGATGTGTGTACCAAATTTAATTTGCCTATGATAAACTAAATTTCAAAGTCCCATTCAAAATGTGGGGGCGCAGGAGGGCCAACTGCCTCATTGGCTCCAACTCAATCCGATGATGTTTGAGACAGATACGGAATGTTGGCGAATCACAAAACGAACACAGAATTCGAGGCAGTGCCACAGCAAAACAGACTAAATTTGGATAATTTTTGATGCTCCACTTCTGAAGACGATGCTGAGCAAATTTGAGCTCATTCTGTCAAAGGCCGTAGGACGCGTTTGTTATAATATACATAAGTAGTTCAAAATCTGACTGTGCCTCTTCAGTCCAAGATGGCCAACTTCTTGTTTGTCAGAGGGCAAAGCCATAATATATTTTGTTTTACTCGATATGAGGGACGCGTGTAACAAATTTCTTGACTCTATGCCAAAAAAAAACCCCTTTCACTTCCCACTGGTATTTTCACTTGTCCAGCGAGTGCTGTTGAGACCCCTTTTTATGGGTTTGTGTGGGACCTCAAAAATAAATAATTTTTCAACAATCCTGAATTTTGTGCAGTTTGGTGAGTTTATGAGGATGTTCAGGGGGTCAAATTAGAGCTCAAACAGCAGAAGAAATACAAAAAAAGAAAAATAATCCTAGCGAAGAGCCCTCTCACTGGCTATGGCTCGGGCCTGAAAGCATGATTGTGGATATCTAGACTGAATATCGTATAATTATGAAAGAGCCAATTACAACACAAGAGTAGATTAACAGAAAAGAAAATGACAAAAGATTTTATTTATTTTTTATGTTTAAAAGTTTATTAACAGAGTTCCATGTACAAAATGGATACAGTGACGTCATTCTGCCGTTATGACTTCCATCAGAACAGGCAATTAGGATGTGGAAACAAATGTAAGTGTGACTGATGACATGATCAAAACACAAGAGTGGTCTTATTGAAATAAAAGCCAAAAAAAAACACATTTGGAATGACATTTGTTGTTTTCATTATGTTTCTGAGAGACATGTCTGCAAAGAATATACAACAAAGAGGTGGATGCTTGATAGGGTTGGGCGATGACATCGTCTTGGGGGCGGGGAAAACCTTCATTACAGAATGCTGACGGGTTTCATGCTGATCTCTTGTGTGAATTGAAACATGGGTTTTTCCTCAGTGTGTTCCTCTGTGTACTTGCGCATCACTCCCAGATGTTACAAACATCAGCATTCACGTGCACAACACTTTAGACACGCACTGTACGAACATCATATTTCACTGTAATTAAGTTACCAATGATATAACTGATATGTGTGTGACCACTGTTTCATTTTGTAAAAATGGTCTATAAGTTTGCCATTTTTTGAACAATAAATCTTTGTTTAAATTGTGTAAAATGTGTAATTTTATATTTATAACTGACAAGATTAAATAGAAAAAATTACACCCTTACACCTTTTCACTGCGCAAAAAATAGCAGGTTTATTATTGCATCACTCAACTTCATCGCTTCTCTCAACGGAGAGAAGCAGAATAAAATCATATAGATTAGATGGCTATAGATTTGGAATAAAACCATGACGTATATTTCACTGAAATAATTCCTGGAACGAAATAATAAACTGCAACATGTATATATGTATTGTGCTAAATGACGCGCTGCTTCACGACACGTCAAGAAAAACAACTGAATTTGCGTCAATATTTATTTAAACTTCACAGTGTGATTGAACATGTAACACACAAAAGTATACTCTGACAGCTTTGAAAGATGTCATACTCCAATGGCCATAATTCACAGGGTATTTAAGTTGTTTCAGTGGTTACAGAGAAACAGTTACAGTACGGCGCCTATGTTCAGTGCACACAAGCGTTAAATCATTGGTATTTTGACATAGCAATGAAGTAAGATGTTCGTACAGTCCGAGGCTAATGTGTTTGACTGATAGAAACCAAGTACACAGGAACACATAGGCAACTGTGAAACACTCTCAAGTGTTATTTCTAGTGATGTGTTGTTCGCGAACGTGCCGGCTCCAGGAGCCAATTCTTTGTAGCGAAAGAGAACAGCTGCCCTCTGTCAGCAAGAGCCGACTCTTCAGTCACGAGCAGTGGCAGGACTATATTTGGACGGGTATACATGTGGCCAATCGCATAGGAGGACTGACAAGGATCATACCATTATGTGATAGAAGGAAGGGGGACACGCGCTCCGAAGATGGTGAGTGTCGTGAATCAGGCCAGGTACACAGTGAGACGCAAAGGAGACGGATTTGAAAGCAAGCGCGTTCAAACAAAGTGCCATCACGATGCCAGCTAAACATTGTGATGGTTGTTAGCCATCACGATGCACAAGCCTAATGCTTGAATGAAGCATTAGGCTCTCAGGCCTGCAGTGTTCTGTAGTTGTGACAGAGCAGTTGTGGGGTGTCTTGTATTTACTGTAGTTGCTCACAATGCCTGTATGTTAATGTATGTGGCGCTGAGCACAACTACAGAATTTTAAATTACCCTGTTATGAATTGAGTAAAAGTGGTGTAAGAAACAGTTCCTGTGCCTCACTGTGTAAAGCCAAATATTTATATTAAGTCAATCAGATGAAATTATATCATCTTGCAATAAGTCAAGTCTTAAATAAATCAAATTCATGAATCTGTACTCCAACTGTATCCCACCATCTTCTAATTTGTTACAAAAATAAATAGGCCATAGTTCCCTATAATAGCATCACAGCCTTATCACAAATACATTAGGGGTGTTTATGATGGCAAATGTATCCATTTACATTTTTTTTTTTTTTTTTTACAAATAATTTGTTTAAAGGTTGTTTGATGTGACATATAGACCAGAAGTTCTTTGATTTTCATCTTACAGCCTTGCTATTGGTAATGTGAAGCCCATGAGATGCTTTTAATGTTGAAGAATGTTTCGAAGTCTTGCTCTCAGATACAGACTGAGCCACTAAATTTTTGGGATCAACAAAACAAAAACATAAAGACAACTATTGGTTTGTAGGTTTTTTCATACAGTACCTACTGTGGTAAGTGTTTTTTTATGAACATTGTAAATGGACCCAAATATTAACCTTAGTTAACATTAGTTTGTGCTGCCCACAGGTTCCTCAACTATTTCTAGAATGGACTTCACATTTGTAACTAACCCAGCCTATGCTGATAATACAGTTTTTTGTGTATTCTATGAAATGAGTACACTCAAATATCTTTTCCCAAGTAACAAAATTACACTTTTATATATGTTGTATTTTTGAATTTCTTAAAAAGAACTTGGAACCAAAAGCAAAATTAAAAATCTAGGTCATGAAGTTACCTAGTTCACATTTCAATTCCACCAAGAATATGAATCCAAATTCTACACAGCATCAGAGCCATCTCCAACATGCAGTTGACCATTTCTTTTCTCTCATAGATGAGAACATGGCTGGTTCAGAAAAGACTCCAGCACTTATTGTGTCATCTGTGGCTGATTCGTGTATCGACTGTGGATTCTTCAGTGCAAATTCTCGCAAGAGGCAATTCAGAGAAATGGAGCCTGGGATGTCCATCTAACACAACAGTGCAAACAAACTGAGAATGAGTGTGTGGAAGAGGGGTTCCTTGACCAGTAAGATGCTGTATTGCAGCATGTGTCCATAGGAAACCCTATTATATCCACCTCTAGCCTCACACAGACAGCAGCTTCAGTGCTAGCTCAGGGTTTCAAACAAGTCCCATGTTCCTGCTCTTCTGAGGCTCAAACCCATACCGAAGAACCTCTATCACACAAAAACAAAAACACAATGACACCTTCAATTTCCCTTGAACAGCAGACATTCAGATTTAACTGTAGTATGTACAATAAAAGTATCTTCATATAATATTTATTTTGCCATTTTTCGTGCTTTCTTGTCATCAAGACATTATTTCCATACATGGTATGTCCTTTGTGTATATATAGAGTATCTCCCATATTTACAGTATAAATTACTATACAGTCTTTGTAAAATAAATAACAAATACAGTAGCCGTGGCTTCGCTTTTGCATGAGAGAGAAACAAAGAGAGAGGCCTGGTGTTTGTTCCTCAGGCTAAAAGACATGGTCTCTTTTCAAAGATGATGAAATCTCTCTTCAGTAAACAGAGGGTGAATAAACTCACAAAACAAAAATATTTTATCAATAAGTCCCATCAACGCATCAGGTGGGAAACTCTCCGCAAAGATCCAGAGCACAGCAGTGTTTTACAGCTATGTCCCAGCACCATCAAAACATGAGAAAAACGTTACATGTAATTGTGGGCACCTTTAAAACTCAAATACTGTAAGGATTATTGTAAATGCTGTGAGTGTGACCCGATCATTTTGTGTTGTGACCAAATGAGAGTATACAAGTAGAAGCCAGTAAAAGTAAAAAAAAAAATTTTTTTTTTTTTTATCATATTGTCATCACAATGTCCCACAAAAATTTTGCATGTTTTCATAATTTCGTGATTCAATGATGCCAGAGGTTCTCTACTGATGCTTGAGAGTTCCTGACAAAACAGGCCCTTGGGGTAAAACCCATATGGGTGTCAATACTGTGGTCAATACTGCAAAGGTTAGCAGAGCTTGGGCCCTTCCAGTTGAACCCAGATGTGACTTTGTGAGAAGAATGGTTCCAAGAGAGAGACAGAGCTAGTTGAAGAGATGGAGAAAAGAAGAGCAGGTGCAAAGTTTCTCCTCCAACTATACCACTGTTCCGCTCGGAGAGTTCCCATTTTGTGCTGTCAAGTTCTGCATTAGAGAAATGAATACAGAAAGGAATTTTACATTTACATATACAGATGTTACAATTCAAATTCAATTGAAGATGATAAGAATGAAAAGGTTAACGGTTAAAAGATTAAAGATCAAAATAATAGTTACATGTTTTTGGGAAACACTAATATACAATATGTGCTTATACTGCATTAAGACATCTTATGATTACACTTAACACAATAATAATCAGAGTTGATGCTTAATCATAATTTTATAATAAATTTTAAATAAAAGCCCATGTACAAACAGCACTTGTGCTTCAATACTTTTGTTCTGATTTTTTTTTTAGTTTTTATTCCTTTAACTACATTCACACTAGCCTGGCCAGCCAGACCGACTTTCCCTTTGTATTACATACAGAGAAAGTTAGTCTGGGATCGATGGATTTAAACAGGATTTCAAGGCAGGACCATGGGCAGAACTAACGCTCGCTGAGTGAACCAATCAGAGAAGCCACGGATGTGACGTAAGGAAAGCGAAACTTATTCTACTTGTCAACAAACCACAGCGTACACCAGCGTGGCTCGAGAGAGAAGATGCTTCGGTGACGGTGAATGACTTCTGTTGTTTTTGTCAGAAAAACCTGAGGACACGGGGTGTAATATCGAGTTTAGTGCTTATTTCGATCGTTGTAAGCTACCGAAACCTGCTACTGTTTTCTCGCGCTCAATATGACGCGAAACAAAATCCCGCCTCCCTCGCTACGATTGGTCGGAAAGAAAGTGCCGGAGAGAAATCGGAGGCAGATCGATCGATTCCAGACTAACTTTCTCTGTATGTAATACAATGAGAAAGTCGGTCTGGCTGGCCAGGCTACATTCACACTACAATACATAATATGTGTATGCATAAATCTTTTTTGCAATGGCACATTATTTAATTGTTATGAATAAATTATCTGGGCCCAGCATTTCAAACCTTGTAATCCAGATCCGCATGATCCAGATAATCGATCCTTCTATCCAAAAGAAAATAAAAGACTGTGCCCTCTTCGTAATATAGTGCGAGTTGCAGCTTAAAGCACAGCCTATCTTTCATATATTATTATCTGTCTGCGGTCTGCAGTCAAAAGGCTGTCTATACTTGTAAAACATAAAACATGTGACAAATATGCCCTGGTGCAGCGGTGGTTGTAGGCATTGGCTACAGGTTATTCACATGCCCCAACTGTTTTGAATAGCCAATGGGGGCCTTAAAAATAGACTGCCACAAAAACACTAGAAATCCTGCTTCTATTTCCAACATCTTATCTTTGTGAGGCGCCAGTTTTGTAAAATAGAGCAGTGCATGTGCGCAAGGATGCACCGGATGGAGTGGCAAGGAAGATGGGCCTTAATCTCGGACATACTGTGAGCCGCATAAAAGCCATGTTTTGACGGCTGTTCATTCTCCACTAGAAGGATTTTAGGACATGGGACAGATGTGAAAACACAGTATGAGAGACGCCAGTTGCAAAACCTACAGCTCACTGGAAAATGATCCAGGCACAAGACGAAGTGTGTCTCTTTGTTATTGTATTGTTACAAATTTAGCCATTTAAAAAAATTTGTTTCTCATTTCCTATGCCTCACCTTTCCACAAATATTCTTTCACCTCAAAAGTTAGCATGCATCTCTCAAATGTGATGAATTTACACAGTTTTAGCTCCCGCAGCCTTGATTACTTCCCCTTGGATTTTGGAGAAAACATACAATGGTGTGAAAAAGAATCTGAGTTGCATATTTGTCACACTTAAAGTGTTTCAGATCATCAAACAAATTTAACTATTTGACAAAGATAATTCATGTAAACACAAAATGAAGTTTTTAAGTGATTTTTTTTATTAAAGGAAAAAAGCTATCCAAACCTACCTAGCCCTCTGTGGAAAAAGTAATTGCTCCCTAAATGCCACTAAAATGGCACCTCAGGTCTGGATTTTTTTTTTTTTTTTTTAGCAGGACATTAAACTCTCTGTTTGCAACATTTGTCACAAAGAAATCCCATGTGGAGGAAAACTAAAAACATACAACACCACAAACCTCGTCAGACGTACGAAAGCGAATCACGTCAACAAATATGAAGTTTTCAAAGCTAGCTAGTAGTAAGACTAAGTGGAGCAGCTATGCAGCACAGACGCCCCTCACACAGCTCTCAGTGTCACAAACTCTGTAACAACAGCAACCGTATGGCAAGGGCAGTAACTCCTTATTTCCTTTCTGGATCCGCGCTACACTTTACCAGGGCGTAAATATTTTACAGATTTGCCAGCTATATAAAACTGTGTATATGCACATTAAAAGGCTCAAAAAAACATGCATTCTGTTCCTGCAGCCACACAAGTGACATTTGGTGTTCAAGTGTATGTCCCATGTCCATGCTCTTGACCTCAACTTCAAGTTACAGAAAGTTGGGAGTTCTCAAGCTCTCATCACTCTCTTGTCTCTCTCATCTCGTCAGGGTCTCGACACATTCGGCGTCAAGTTATGGGCTTGGGGAATCCCCAGGGATAGGGTTCACATTATTTTAAGGGATAATTGTTACCTGTGGTTATTGTGAGCAAAACTTACTGTCCTTGCTGGATAAAGCTAAAAAGTACATAAAAGAAAACATTGTCAGTTGATTAGTTTTACCACCCCCTAATAATTGATATTTAAAATAGGTTTCTGTGTTTTTAAGAACAGTGAATTTATTAAGGCACATAGCCAACAGACCCTATGATAGGTGATTGGTATCGGCCGATAATGATTTTGGTGATCGGTAATTGGCCTCAAAAATCCTGATCGGAGCACCCTTACTATAAACTGAAATGTAATATGTTGTATTTTAATTTTAAATTGCTCAAACTTAATTGCAGTAAATTGCAGTATTTTGAAACTGAATTCATTCGCTTTGGAACTGCTTTTCCAAGTTCACTTTCAGTACTCACGATTTAGTTTCAGTTCTACAATTCAATTTCAGTTCTTAAATTGAATTTTTGAGCTGTACATCCAGGTCTTGAGAGAGCCTTGGATAATTTAGCTCGATTTAGAGAACTGTGAGACTGTAATACTGTGATGTGTAGCTACCATTAGCAGCTACCGTAGTGAATTGCAGTAAATTGAAAAATGCATTTTGAAACTGAATAAATTCTCTTTGGAATTGCTTTTCCAAGTTGAAAATTCAGTTCTCCAGTACTTTTTCTGTACTCACGATTCAGATTTATTCAAATTCCTGTCCATCGCTCCAGTCATCTACCTGTCCCAGTATAATCCACCTAATGTAGGCTATTACAGTATCTACACACCACAGTAGTACAATTTTCACAGTTCTCTAATTCAGGCCTAGATTATCTAAGGCTCTCTCTAAAACCCGGATGTGCAGCTCAAAAAAATTCATTTTAGAACTGAAATTGAATTGTAGAAATGAAATTGAATCGTGAGTACAAAAAATAAAAGTATTGAACTGAATTTTCAACTTGGAAAAGCAGTTCCAAAAAGAATTAATTCAGTTTCAAAATACTAATTCATTTTCAATTTACTGCAA
This sequence comes from Rhyacichthys aspro, assembly GCA_036850595.1. NCBI lineage: Eukaryota > Metazoa > Chordata > Actinopteri > Gobiiformes > Rhyacichthyidae > Rhyacichthys > Rhyacichthys aspro. The sequence goes on from CM072160.1 coordinate 23,706,243, forward strand.
TTCACTTAGAAACCAGTACATTTGATGTAAAATTACACTTTTAAAATTAAGTTTTTAAAAAGCATTCATTTAACTTGAGCTATTCAGATCCAGTTTGAGCAATTCAATTTCAAAAACAACATATTCAGTTTCTATTGGCACAAATATCAGCCCATATAATACTGCCATATAGCTGCATTACAAGTGTGGACATAATAAGCTATAATGCTACATAATGGAAATGGAGCTCCTCATGCTTAATTGACAGTATTTGGATTACAGTTTGAATGGGAGTTTGAAGAACTTAAATTTAGATTTTTTTTAATTTTGAAGAAAATGGTTTAAAAAAACTATGCCAGAATTGGCATACACTTACTTAGTCATTATTTTGAGGAGAAAAAAAGTGAAAGTTTCCATTACGGTGGTGAAAACCGGCCTCCATATTTATCAGTATAAACAGATGTTTTAAGGTAAAAAGCTCGGACATACCGCCTTCCCGGGCCGGGCCCAGGTGCAGATGAGGCCCTCCTGGCAGGCAGTGATAATACAGTCGTCCATGAACACCAGCACAGTCAGCCTCTCGTGGGCGATCTTCTTGCAGACCAGTGGCTCCAGCAGAGGCACCTCGTGCATGCGCGGACATAGGGTGGTGCCCAGGACTTTGGCAGCATCCAGCCGGTGGCTCCTAGGAGCCACATTGATTTTGTCGTTGCTCTTGCTGATGTTTCCCAGGCTGTGGTAGCGCTTGTGCTCTTTCTCCACGCTGCTACTGGACTTATCCGACTTGCGCTCTTGCAGGGACAATGTAGCAAAGCGGCCAATGCTGAAGGGGGTGCTGTTGCCTCCCCCACTGCTGCTACCCCCACCACCACTGCCCTCAGAACTGCCCTGGCTCTTGGAGGCGTTAGCCACAGCAGGATGTGGCAGAGAGTTAGAGCGGGACAAGGAGCGCGGAAGGGGCAGTGTGGGAGGGTTGGGTGGGCCGGAGTTAGTGTTAGGGGGGTGGTGATGGCCCTCAACCACTCCACTGCCTCCCCCAGTGGAGGTGCTGTTGACAGCCCCACTGCCAGAGTTGGACAGTGAGGGCCCGAAAGTGTTAGTGAATGCGCGGGACAGGGGCAGCCGGGGATACAGCACGTCGTCTGTCAAGTCCCACAAACAGAACTGTGTGTCCTGTCCCACTGATCCAAAGCGGTAAGTGACAGATGCAGACCCTCCCCCTTTAGAGCTGTGCCGAGAGAGACGCGACAACGTGCTGCTTGTTCGTACTCGGCCAAAATGCATGTTGTTGGGAGCACCCTGGTGGAGGTCCTCCTCGCTGCCGCTGAGCTCCATGGGCTCGTCATCCTCCAGGGAGGTGGTGAAGGGGTCAAAGGCCACCACATTGACCCAGGACTTGTGGCCGTGGCCCCGGGCGACCACGCGGCTCTCCGAGAAGGACCACACGGTGACCAGATCATCCTCGCCGCCTGTGGCCAAATATTTACCGTCTGGACTCCATGACACACACAGTAGACCCCCAAAATAGCTCTTCATAACACCCTGCAGCTCCATGGAGTCGAAGTGGAAGACGCGCAAGCAGCCATCCTGGCCCACACAAGCTACGTGTACTCCATCAGGGGAGAAAGCAAACTCATTCAGGCCCCCCTCACCCACGGCCCAACGAAGCAGGGGGTTGCGCGGTGTCTTTGTTTTACAAGCGTAAACAGCGAAGCCCTCACCTTGTCTTAGCAGAGAGTACTGAGGAGGTGTGGTCCCACATGGGTGATCCACATTGTAGAGGTAGAGGTGGCCACTGGCATGAGACGCCAGGAACAAATTCTCAGACTTGGGAAGCCATTTTAGACAAGTGACCTTGGATTTGTCTATCAACCTCTGTAAAGCAAGAAGGTCACTGGTTAAAAATGGCAGCAAATAAATTACAGTCAAAAAGTTCTTCACAAAGACACTTTACCATAATCGATTCTATAACTGTGACAGTTGCTATTGTCTTAAGATGTCTTAATGTGTGAATGATCACCTATAGAGACCTAGAAACATCCACATATTTAAATTACCAACATGTCAAGTAGATCTGTAAATAATTAAAAATTCCATTCAACATCCAAACTCAAGGAGTAATAAAACCAACACAAAAAAATGACAAAAAAAAGCTCCAAAAGCAATGTAGCACACAACAAAACACATAAAGCTGGGTGTTCTTTTTCTAATGCCTGCAAACACATTAAGTAAAAATGTATAGACATATGAGTGCATTACCTCCTCATTAAAAAGTTTACTGGTCTCCTTCTTTATGGGGTCAAGGTACTGCACCTGTCCTGCTGAGAAACCCACGATGAGTGCTACACTCTCTGCTGTGGCCGAGTACTGGTTAAAGTCATGACACGTGGGCTGCGTGCCTTTGTAGATCCTCTTGTCTATGGGCTTGCTCAGGTCAACTGCCTAGAGGAAAAGGAGAGGCAAGGAGCATGAAAAACAACGGTGGAGAAGAGAGAAACCATTCCCTGGATGTCCGAAGACGACATGAGGCTGGTCACATTAACCAGGTTCATCTCCACCTCAATTAGACACATATACAACTGACCTTCGTAGTAAGATTGTTTTTTATTTATTGTTTGCACAGACATTGCTGAGTCGTGACTGTCCTATTTTTTGTAAATTGTGCATGTATTGTTTGTTATACTCTTTGTTGTGCAATGATGCAACTTTGTTCATTTGCTACCGTTTATTGTTAGTAAGTCACAGAGAACTGGAGCCAATACCATCTCCTTTGGACGGAAGGTGGGCTGCACACTGGACAATCACCAGTTTATTGGAACAGTACAGTACGGGTCAGGGCAGCACAGAATTTTTTTCACAGCAAAAATTGATACAAAGCGTCTCACAAAAGTGTATTGTCTCCTATTACTTTGGTAATAGAGCAACAAATTCATCAGTGGGAGGAAGCTGAAAATATAAAATTATCTCTATGTAAAATCTGCAGCCTACATTTAAAGTCTCTAGGAGAGCGGTAAGGGTCAACGCCTAGACAAAGACATGGACAGGCAACCAATCTCACACATTTGTCCACTAGGGGAACTTCAGATTAACCAATTCACCTTTGAGTGGTGGGAGGGGGATGGAACCCATGACCTTCTTGCTGTGAGGAGCGCTAACCCTTTAATGCACCCATACATCTTTTTAAATAAAAAATAAAGCTGCATGTCCTAAACTATATGTGTCCATAGACATACAAACAGGGATTTTAAACTTATTTCACTTTAACTAGAATAATGTAACAGACTGGTGCTTTTATTCACACATATGCTTGTTTCACTATTAGTATTACTATATTCCCACATTCATTCTGAATTATATTGTGTACTGAGAAGTGAAATGGCTGATGGTCCAGAATTGATGCAGATTAGTAGTTTAGAGCAACATATGACCATGCACAATATCCAAATGATAAACCCTGCTTAAACTGCATGCGTAAGATACACACTTTTGACACAGACATACTTAAATAGAATAGAATAAATAGCCGAGTTTGGTGTTAAAATGAAACTGGTTTACCTTTAATGACTTAAAGGCAACTCATTGCTTACATCTAAGAACCCACATTACGCTACTATTTTAAAGGTTCTAGCTCCAGGCCGACAGACAAAAAGCACTCTGCATGTGACGTCCACCTACAGCTTGGCTACGCTGTAGAGACAATGCCACCTTATGCCAGTGATTGTTGTTTAAGAATTGATTCATATCTGAGCATGAGTAGCGTGACTTGATGTTTTGTGACAGTGGGGAAAGGGGCTGATATTAGAACCGGTTTAACGCAGGATACGGGTGAACTCTCCACATGCCCCATCAGGCTGTGTCCGCAGCAGGAATGGGCTGCAGAGAGGCTGTGTCCGGCAGCTGGCGCCTGCTCCAGTGACGCCATTCACTCAGTCGCGCTTCATGTAGCTCCCTGTCCACCTCAGCAACCGCTCAACATTCTGCTACCGCGAGGAGAGCTGTACCGGCTCGATTTCACCTTACGGTCAAGCAGTTATATAGGGTTCACAATTCAACAACTGAATTTGCCCGAAAAGCATCAAGATAGCAGCGAGGCTAGCATGCTAGGCTAGCAGGACTAGCTAGCGTGTGTCTGTGGCGGGGGGCTCACCTTCTTGATGTTGGTGTACGTGTAGAAATACAGCTCCCGGCCGATGTTGAAGCACACCCGCTCGGACTCCTCGCCGGGGTCTTCGGGCTGGAGCTTGACCATGGAGACCCTGACAGGCGGCAGGAAGCCCGCCGGGGACGAGCTGGTCGTGGCGTTAGAGGAGGTGGATGCTGCCCCTGGCCCCTGCAGCAGTCCGACCCCTCCGCCGGGTATCGACCCGGCCCCCGCCACAGGCCCCAGCGTCGTTCCGGCGGACGGCCCCCGCGGCAGGCCTCCTCGCTGCTGAGAATCGGAGAGGGTGAGCAGCTTGTAGAAACCCTCTCTGGTGCGGAACTGCGATTTAATCTCATTGATATCCTTTAGTGCGCCGCCATCTCCGGCCATTTTTAGCAGCTACAAACAAGCCGCACAGGAAACCAAGATTTTGACCTGGAAGAAATAAATACTGGAATAAAAATAGGAGACGCAAAAGAGAGAAGAAGCAGCGCACTCAGCTAGGCCGACAAGCACAGCCTCTCTGCCCCAGTTCATCTTCCAGCAGCCAGCGCCAGGCAACAATCCCCAGTAAAAAGCCTCTTGGAGCCGGAGTCAGTATCATCCTCTCGGCCGCTTCTCAGTCTCCGCACAGCCAGGGGATCCAGTTTGCGTAATGCGGATGCGTGATGCTGCGTCTTGGTGCTGCCCGACGCTGCGATGTGATTTTTTTTTCGGGGACAGCTATTATCCGACCTCGTGCGATGTACATTATTAAAACTTTAGCAACTGTCAGTTGGTCATGCCCTGATCAATGAATATATATATATATATATATATATATATATATATATATATATATATATATATATATATATATATATATATATATATATATATTACTGAAAATCAAATTTGATACTGTGCTTATAACTTTTATTACACCAACAAAGAGACACAAGTTTGATAAAACAAACAGCATGAGCGACATGAGCTAGCCACTGGTTGCTGTCACCAGTGAGCCATATATAGAATGTGTAAGTCCTTTCAATGCTGAAGCGGTTATACTTCTTGTTTTTCATTGTTAAGAGCCACTTTTCGAGAAATACCTAAACATCTGCAAATAAGCATAAAAGCAGACCTAAACATACTAAGAGAATGCATGTGTTAAAACAATCGGGACTGTCAAAGATGTCTTTGTAAATTTGCTCTTGTTGGTAGTACTGTCCACTGTGCTCCTTCTCTTCAGAACACTTCAAGTCCTTAGAGGAAATACACTGAGCATCGTAGCTTCTCCCATTGTGCTCAGGCAGATGTGTCAAGTCATCATGATGTAGCTTTCAGCATTTTCCAACACGTACAGGTTAGACAGGCCCGACTGGTCCTCGGTGTGACGAGTCTCCAACACTACCATCCTGTCATGAGAATGAGGGCTGTCAGAAGGCATCTTGAAAGATGCCATGATGCTTATAAAACTTAAAGTTTGAGTGTTTTTTTTTTTAAAGAAAAGAACATGAATTACCAAAATACACTAAACTGGATATTTGCTCCTATAATATTCTTAAGCGTTGTGTCGTAGGTACACTTGTTTGTGGCTCTAAGATCAGTATCACTATCTGGTGTTATGACCTTTATAGAAAGCAGAGCTTGGCTAAAATATGTTACGGTGAGTGGTCAAAAGAAATCCACAAACTGGCTGTGTAAGCTGTTCATCAAAATTCGTCATGTGCTTTAAAGTAGTTTGACTAATCGGATAAAGGTGAAGTTCATACTCTACTTTTTAAATATCTGTGGTCATCTCCACAGTGCAGGATCTTTGCAGGTAACACAGAACAGAGACCAACACAGTCAAAGCCTCAATCATTCAGATTGATGTGCGGAACAGTACCTGTCAGAGCACACCAGTCTGTAAGTCTTCTTATGGTCTGTGGCTTCCTCAAGCACTTCACTGAAGCCATGTCTTCTGCTCTGCCAGCCATGACGCCAGACAGCCAGCAACGAGTCAGTAAAATACACTGAACACAAACGCGCTCATCGTCAGCAACGAGTTGTAATGTGGCTTATCACATTAGACACACCAATGATAATATATTGGCATAAAGAGATGTTCTCACCCACTGACTCCACCTTCTGAGAGAAGGTGGTTTGATGGGGCAAAATCCTGTTGCTCTTCAGCTCCCCCTCCAGACCAACCACATGTACTGACTCTGTACAGTAGGGCATAGTTACACAAAAAGCACACACAGATTTCACTCACTTCTTTGATACATTCTTTCAATTAATTATGAAGTTTACTAAATTTAGAATCAAAAGGATGACAAAAAAAAGAAATATATCTTTTAAAATATGACTAAAACAGTTGTTATGGGGGAATAATTAGCGCTTTACAGCTTTTGCATCCTGAATTTTAAAAAATGCATTTGTTGTCATGGCATTCAACACAAGTGGAATCTGTGTCCTAAAAATGTAAAGAAATTGGTACAGCTTCATTGCTGTAGTATAAAGATGTCCCACCAGTCTTTTACATCAATATATGCTAGGATTTATTGCTTTCACTTAATGCATGGCAATGCACCCACACACTAATACCACTGTATCTCACATACAGAAAAAACACAACTTGTGTCATGCTTATATCACATCACTGTTCACTTACATAGCTCTGTCCTGCTAACACTATGGCGGAAACACATTTTTGAGGGCTCACTAAACAAACAGCTTTAACACTTTGGAAACTTGGTCAATGACTAAGTGTGATTTGTCTGTTATCTCATGATCACAATAACAATAATTGTACATACTGTATGCTTTAGTGTGTAGCCCTATTTTGGAGTGTTAATTATTTTTGTGTGTTTTTAAAGAAGTAGTTTGATAAATGCATATTGGACTTACTTTCCATGAGGACGAGCAGTGTGCTGCTGTCCAGCTGGTTAACTTGGACCACATCTGGGCAGGGCTTCTCTAGAAGAACACACTATTGTTAAGTGCAGATCTGGGAAGCTGTTTTAATGTGGTGTGTGTGCACATACCGAGGCCGGTGTTTGTGAACCAGGATGTGTTGGAATTCAGATTGATGTACTCTACACAGAGTGGCACAACGTGACTAGACCCCCGAGACACCCCGATGCACACCAAAGGGTACTCCTCATGAGGGACCACCACCATTTCAAAGACACGTAGGGGACTGGGCAGGGGGAAGTCAAATGTCTGCATGATGGACAGCAAGTTAGTTTGTTTCCATTCTTATCAAACATTAATCATAGGTGTACTTTACAACCATTTTATTATATATATTATTATTATTTATAGTATATGTATACGTATACTAAATGTTGGCGGCTTAGAGGTGTCTGAACATACCTTGATGAGCATGAACTTGTGCATGGGTTCATACCACTGCAGCAGCACCACACTGGTCTCCAGAGCACAGCACAGAAACACACAGCCTCGCTGTATGGTGCCTGCTGCAAGAGACGGGCATTCACATTGGAAAACTGAGTGCTGCACACACATGACTTGGTCACCAATATGGGTTTCAGAGCCTTACTGTAATAAATCTGTGTTTTTTTTAAAAGCAGAATTTTTCTGATCTGTGTGTGCCAAGTTCTGCTGGATGGACATTAGTGCTTATTAACATAACATTAACACACAGACAGAGACTGAAGCATTGAAAAGTCATGGAAAAAGAATACATTCTGGACGGCATTTTAGTATATAACTTAAGTGAAACTTTATTAAACAATCACACTCATTCACAAAGGGTACTTTAGATATGAAACAGCTTGGCACATAATTTTCTCTTTATTTTTTGTGTTGAATAATTATATTTGAGATGTTTTATTTGACGTTAGATTTATTTTATTATCTCTATCTGAAACAGTCATGTTTAACTGAACAAATGTAGGATAGTGTATGTAATGTTTAGATTTCCTGTGTTTCTAAAAGGAATGACATAAGGATAAGGTATATCAAATAGTTATTACTTAATCTGAAACACATTATTGTTGTTAATAGTTCTTTTTGTCCAGTAACTCCACTGAGGTTGAACAACCCTGGCCTATGCCGTGTAGTGACTGGCCTATAATAAAAATAGGCCTACTATTCCATGTTAGTAGTGTTAGGAGGTCAGTTGGATTGTTTATGACGTCACCGCTTTAGTGTGCCTTTGTGCCTTAGAGCAGGCGCACTTCGGCATGTGGTCTTTCTTTCTGACCAATGTGTACAAAGATGCACTAGAGCAGTGACTTCATAAACAATAAAAGTTATTTTTAGCAAATTTAAGGATTTTTAACAGAGAAAAAGCCCAGGATATGTAAATAGACATATCACACATAAGAAACACAACAAAATCTGACCATCTGACTATTGTATGTGTCCTGTCAGCCGAATACTTGCATTTGTTTTTAAATTGTAGTCCGGAGCGGTCCGTTGTGAGAACAATTTACAGTGTACACACCGTGGTGAACTGATTATGTGTATGCTGTGCATCTGGAGCTGAAGCCTCGCACTCTCTTTAGTTGTTTGAACTTCAAGTAATTCTAATTTTGTAATTTACACTTAAGTAATTACAAAATTATGCATACAGATTTACATAAACAAATGCAGAACAAATAGGTTTGAAATAAAGAAGTAATCACTTTCCTTCATTCTATTGCTAAAATGCCATTATGATGATGTATCGTTTTACAGGGATGTTGTGTCCTGTAATGTCATCTTATGTCACAAGATGGTGCATATAGGGAATATAAATTGAGGAAGACTTTTAGAAAATTAAGATGGAGGAGACTATGCTCAGTACACATCAGCAGGGCTTGACATTAACTTTTTTGCTCACTGGCAACTAGAGTTTAAGACTGGTATGCTGTGCTGGTATTTGATTCAAGAGAACAAAATGTTTATTTTTTTCATTTGTTTTCTTGTAATTCTTGTAGAGAAAGCAAACCAGACAGAAGTGAAATGTACTGAAATGTAGCATACCTCATGATGATTTACTTGGACATGATCATTCAATTACTCTATTTTGCATACCATAAGACCATAAAAGCAACTATTCACTGATAAACAGTAGTTTGTGTCTCAATGGACAGCAGCCAAAGCTGAAACCAATTTTTCTGGTGTTAATGTCAAGACCTGCACATCAGTGCCAGCTCTTGTCGTTATGGCGCCCTAGGCAAGATTACAAATTGGCACCCCACATTTAAGAAGGAAAATGGATGTACAATCTTTCAACAGTTTGGTTTGATAAGTTCAAGTACCTATGGTTTCATTTAGAATCTTTAAGGAACACATAATATCATTGTAACAATGATATCATTGTAACAATGATATTGTGTGAGCCCCTCAAAAAGACATTTTGAGGGGCTGTTGCTCCAACAATAAAAGGGAACCAACAACAAAGAAAGGGAATCTCTGCTGTGACCTACACTACTGTCCTGACTCATGTTTGCAGAATTGAAATTACTTCATCCATTTAAACAAAAGCAGATCACCAACTTTAGATTTTGTCCTTGTGATTGAATTTTAAATTCAGCTTTAGACTACGATCTCCTCCCAGTGTCAACATGAGTTTCTTTCAATATGTAAATCTCAATAAAAATCTGTAGAACTTTGGTGGTTCTACTGGGCATGTCTCTGTCTATCGCTGGTGGCTAGAGATCTAACAGCTGCTTTTAACCACATCAGTTTCACAGCCTTGTCATTGGTGTGTGTGTGTTGGATGTACAACATTGCTTTGTCAGTCCTGTTGGGACATATGTAGGATGCATGGAAGACTTAAACTGTACGGAGTTGGGTCTCTTGCCCCTAAAACTATGGAACTTTCGTAGTAAGCGAACAGTGTAAAATTCCCGCTAATATCCTTCATACACTTTTGTAAAATCAAAGACAGCGTGTGCGTAAAGGCGCACAGATGTGAGTGTTTATTAGCCGTTGCTAGTTTGACTTGAGATGTAAGGTGAGGCGATGTACTACAGGTAGAAGCCAAAAACTCTGTAAGTGTGCAGCGTCTTCCGGCTGCACTGAGCTGGGCTGTGAGAGGAAGATGGGCAAGCTATGGGGGCAAGTTGTCAGTGTTTGCAGAGCGAGTCTTTTTGTTTATTTGCCGTTGCCAGTTTGTGTCATGTAAAGTGAGGCGATGCACTAACGAACTAGCCTAATTATCTAAAAGGAATAGCACACAAAAGTCAAAAACTCTGCTAATTGAAAGTGCAGTGGGGTCAGACTTTGTCAGTATGCGTCCTGCGGAGACTGTGAGAGAAAGAGTGACACGGGCAAGAGTTTGCGGAGCAAGCGCAAGCCTCTTTCGCCGTGGCCAGTAGTTTGGTGTATGGTATAAAGTGAGGTGATACTACACTATATGTGACGCCCAAGCCAAAACCCAAAAACCAAAATTCAGGTTCAGGGCACACACACTAACTTCTCCAGCCACACCAGCTTAAGTGCATAAAACCCATGTTAGTGCAAACTCTCAGGGCTGCACAATTGTCAAACAAGTGTGATTGTGTTAAACCATAAATATCTTACCAGCAGAGCATGCCTTGCATCCTTTAGTATCAGGGATTTTACAGGTCACTGCAAACTTCCTAAAGGCAAAGGTTTATTAAAAATGTGTATTGGGGAAAAGTCAGGAGACGTGCATGGAAAAGAAGTGGATGAAGTTGTTACCTGGGCAACAGTCTGTGAGTGGGCATCCGCTGGTCTCTGCGAGCCTGTTCATACAGCTCTTTCAGTGAATGGGAGTGAAGCTGGGATGATTTACCTAGAAACACAAGCTCTGCTTATTTTGTATTTCAATATAAGCTGATGTGGATATATATATATATATATTTATATATATTTTTTTTTTTTTTTTTTAAACAAAAACATGTACTTTTTACATTTCCAAAACAGGCTTGTTACTTCTACTCTTTTTTTTTTTTTTGTCAGTGGGTGTCAAAATTCAAAGTGTGGCATAAGCAATGTGGCATAGATCATTGCCACAAATGGATATATAATGGTGTGAAACTGAGACATGGAAAATAGGATCTCAGTAGACAACACATTTTTATCAAACTAGACTCCAGTTAGCAGTACAGTTGTCCTGAGCCACAGGGCAGGGGTATGTGTGTGTGTGTGTGTGTGTGTGTGTGTGTGTGTGTGTGTGTATGTGTGTGTGGGGGGGTTGAACTGGCCCCTCTTAAGATTAAGTTATAATACAGTAGAACTGTCATCAAGGTAGGCATAATGTTAAAGGGTTAAAAAAAAGAAGGCAACTGGATGTAGTATGGAAACAGAAGACGTTTCATTCCATGTCCAAGGAACTTTGACAATTCTAAAGTAGACTGGTCCGTGAGTTTATCTCCATGAGAGGAAATGGTTTAAGCTTAGTTTTACCCAATGAGTAAAAGTAATTGATTGACCTCTTTACTACAGGCTATATCCAGGGGAAATCATTCCCTGCATTTCCCTCCCCAAAATATACAAGGAGGGAACACCACCACTACCAATTGTGAGTAGCATGGACTCTGTTACATTTAACCTTTCTAAACACATCCTGTCTCCTTTGGTTGGGAACACTTCCCACCCCATCCAAAACTCCAAGGACTTTTCTAACAAAGAAACAATTACCACCAGAGACAGCTGAGACCATGGAATCCCATGATGCCACATCTCTGTTTACATGCATCCCCACTACAGAGGCAGTCCAAGCTGTGAGGAAGAGACTGCTACAAGATGCATATATGGACCAAAGAACCAACATCACCATGGACCACATCTGTCAGTTACTCGAAATAGTTCTTATAGTAGGAAATAGTAAACCGCTTCCAATTCAGAGGGAATTTCTACAGGCAGAAACATGGCTGTGCTATGGGATTGCCAGTGTCCCAGATTGTGGCTAATCTGTACACATAGGAAGTGGAGAGCACAGCGGTTGACACTTTTCCCTGGCAACACCGTTAGCCACTGGTTCCGATATGTGGATGACACGTGGGTCAAAATTAAGACTGAGGAAGTGGAACTCTTCACAGAGTATATCATTGCTGTGGACAAGAACAACAAGCTTACCCGTGAGGATGCCAAAGAGAACCGCCTGGCCGCTCTTGGATTGTGCTGTGGATAGTTCATGGCGGGCCGCCAGAATCTTTTTGGGGCCGCCATAGTTTCATTTTGCCGAGCTTTTTTTTTTTTACACCGGTGGATAAACGCCAGTTGCTTTGTCGTAAAATCAATTCTATTCGTGTGCCCCTCCCCCATCAACGCCACACTGCATAGGCACTACGCAGACGCTGAGCGGAGCGTGACCCCGGGGTTCCACTGTATGCGTTGCGGCTCCGTTGTGGAACGCCATCGACCGATGTCGCACACCCGAGCCCACTGGACGCGTATTAGATCCGCTGCGGAGCGGAGCCCCGAGCAGCTCAAAAGAGCATGCGCGAGAACTACGAGATGGCGCAATAAAAGCAATTGATAAAGACGTGTGCAGGACCCATACAACTGTTTATCCAGAAGAAGGAGGACCAGAAAACAAGTTTAGTTTACCATCACTTTCACTTCATGGAGATTTCCCTCATTAAATTGGGTACAAAAAAGCTTTGTTTTTCCAGATTTTACTGCATTTAATGCTTACTCATGTATATAAACGTATCAATATTCGAAATAAGAGGGGGTGTCGGTCTGGAGGGGGGTCCCCCCAGGGTCTTTTTTAATTCTGTGGGAAACACTGCATATGTGAAGACAGGAAACTCCAGGTAGAAGTTTACAGGTAGCCCATGCACACAGATCGATATCTTTTCGACTCTCACCACCTATAACAACACAAGCTAGGAGCCATCAGGACCTTACAGCACAGAGCTCAGGAGGTACCCACAAACTCAGAAGGAAAACAGAAAGAGGAGCAACACATCCACAAAGCCCTGATATTCTGTACCCTAACTGGGCATTTAACAAATCCAAGATTAGGTGCAACAAGAACTGAGAGGAACCAGTTCCTAGAAAAAGCAACATTGTTATTCCTTACGTATCTGGGCAATCTGAAAAAGCTTAAAATGATTTTTAACCAAAACAGCATCTTCATACATTTTAAACCGGGCAACACCCTTCATCACCTCAAGGACAAGATCCCTAAATCAGACTTAGCTTAAAGGTCCCATATTATGCTAAATCAACTTTTCTGAGCTTTTAACCATGTTATAACGTTGTTTCTACCTCAAACACATACCCAAAGTTGTATTTGTTTCATTCGCGCATGTTTAAGTAATTTATTTAGTTTGAGCTACAGTCCTTTCAACGAGCTGTTTCACACAATGACGTCAATATGTGAAGTAAACCAAGTGCTCCTCCACACTCCTCCAGCCCCTCTCTCCTGAACTGTCAACAAGTGCCATGCTCTGCGCTCAGATGCACAGAGAAGCATCGCTGCTACTGTGTTAGCTTACTTACCGTCAGCAACATGTATTACTAACAAGTGTTACTGCATGGCTCTACATATTGCTAGGCTACTTTATTATAGTTCTTTCAATACACTGCACAACAGCTACCTTAGGAGTCTCCAGGTAGCATACATTCTCAACTTCAGTCGGCATTGTACGGCCATTTCCACATGTGCACCTATAAGCAGAAGCAATTAACACGCGCTATGCTACGGGCTACACCATAGAAACATACACAATAAATAGTTTCTCATTTACCAAGCAGAAACGACTTGTAGAAGCCTTTGAGGTTTTTGTGTTTGCTCATGTTCTTTGAACTCAGAGTCAGACTCTGGGTCGAAGATATCCGACTCAGTTACTCTCAAAGCCATTGCTGAAAAAGTTATTACTACGATGTACCATGTTTACTTCAGTCTGTTTCCAGCGGCAGTTCGCGCAGCTCTAGCGTGACGTCATGAGTGGGCGGAGCCAACATGGAAGAGTTGAGCCTTAAAGTGACAGCGCCAAATCAGACCGTTCACTTTGGACTCGTGATGAGAGCTCATCCAAACCGCTTGTATAAGATCATTATTGTGTGTTTCATGTTGCAAAACGTGATATGGTAACCTAAATGTATCCAAAATACACTGTATAATGTTCAAAATAGTATAATATAGGACCTTTAATGAGACTGATACTACTTCCAGCCTCTCATTGGATAAAACTCTGTGTAAACCACTCCCTCTTTTAGGGATATAAACTCATCTTACAGACCAGTCAACTAGAATCGACAAAGTCTCTTGGATGAGGAATGAAACGTTTTCTGTTTCCAAACTACTTCCAGTCGCCTTCTTTTCAACCCTTTAACTGAATTAATGTAACTTTACATTAATACATACAACTCATCAGAACGGACACTCAGCACAAGCTAAAACAAAAAAGTTGAGAGTGGCACCAGGACAGAAGACTTTTTATGAAAAAGAGAACAAAAGAAAACAGCCAATGAGAACAGTCAGACAATTACCCCACACAAAGCCACTGACAATAGGCTAAACACAGGAGTCAGCTGGAGCGTATATGTGCGTGTAATTTACCCATATTAACTGATAGTACTGATAGTGTTAGAGAATTTTAGATCTATTTAAGGTTAGGTCTATATAAGGTTATGATGCCCTGAACCTTGGGCTCTGTCAACAGACAGACTCAGACATCTGTAGGATAACATGTCTCCAACCTCAGCCCTATCAATTGAATAACAACTGAATAACATCTTATTTGACATGTCATTGTTTGCGCACTGACCTCCTATTAAAGGTCCCATATTATACAATTTTGAACATTATACAGTGTATTTTGGATACATTTAGGTTACCATATCACATTTTGCAACATGAAACACACAATAATTATCTTATACAAGCGTTTTGAATGAGCTCTCATCATGAGCCCAAAGTGAACGGTCTGATTTGGCACTGTCACTTTAAGGCTCAGCTTTCCCGCGTTGGCTCCGCCCACTTCACAGACGTCACGCTAGACATGTGCGCGCTGCCGCTGGAAACAGACTGAAGTAAACACGGTACATCGTAGTAGTAACTTTTTCAGCAATGGTTTTGAGAGTAACTGAGCCGTATATCTTTGACCCAGAGTCTGACTCTGAGTTCTAAGAACATGAGCAAACACAAAAACCTCAAAGGCTTCTACAAGACGTTTCTGCTTGGTAAATGAGAAACTATTTATTGTGTATGTTTCTATGGTGTAGCCCGTAGCATAGCGCGTGTTAACTGCTTCTGTTAATCGGTGCACATGTGGAAATGACCGTACAATGCCTACTGAAGTAAAAAAGTATTCTGCTCGGAGACTCCTAAGGAGCTGTTGTGCAGTGTATTGAAAGAACTATAATAAAGTAACCTAGCAATATGTAGAGCTATGCAGTAATATTTGTGTAATAAAGTTTCAACTATTATGCCTGTCTTACCACGTTATGTTGTTTTCAAATAGACTATGGTGCACACCCATACTTACAGGCTTACAGCACAAGACTGCTGATGTTATAATAAAATGCTATGAATGATAGCATTCCTGCAACCTTGTAGTAAAATGAAAACTACATGTAATTAGTTTTGTAAATGTAAATGCAGCTTTACATTACTGTAAATACTAATCGTCATTTATCATTTTTAGGTTTTAAGGCGAATAAATCAGCTTCTTGCTCCTCCTCCGTGTATTACAGCACATCCTGGCCTGGAGGCCAACTGCTTGAACATAAAGGCCCAAAGCTGCTGGGATAGGCTCCAGCCACCCGCGACCCCACAAAGTGGGATAAGCGGTAGAAAATGAATGAATGAATATTATTTATCCTTGTAATAACCGATTGGCTTGTTTGTTATAGTTATCTTGTCAAATTGAATAGTTGTTCAATGGAACATTCTGGCGGGATCATGATCATGGGCTTGGTCAAGGGTGTGGATTCATTCTAAAAAACTAAATTAATGTCTTATGGTAAAACAAGTAAAATAAAACAAATTTCATTGTTCATCTCATAAACGAAAAATGATGGATGTCATTAATTGTATTTATACCAATTGCATAGCTCCAACCCCCTCAAAGTGATCCAAGTGTTGTGACCCAGCGCCATCTTGTCGCAGCATCTAAGAACGGTTGAACGCAGAGATTGTAACTGACCAACAAACTGAGGTAAGGTGTACTGTAAAAATGTATATTATTTATAATATTATTTTTTATTTTAGTTGTAATTGTTCACTATTGTAAGTTCAGTTACAGCAGGGAGCTGGTGCAGTAATATAATTAGATTGAAATTTGGCTCCCAATCTAGCCAAAACAGCAAGCTAATGCTAGTTTTAGTGCAAGCTAGTGTGACTTGACTTTACGCATGGTCCACAGCCACAACGGTGTAAATCAAGGCTATTTGAAGTACCCAGTAAATGTAAATATATTGGATTTACCAGTATTTGCATTGGGAGTAACCTTTGTTAAAAATAGCATTTTAATCACTTTAACTGTTGCTACTTTTTCTGTAAAACGTGTGTGTGTACTGTTTTATGCTAATGAAAGTGGGTAACCCTCGCATAAAAAGGTAAAGGAACTTTAAAATGAATGGAAGATATGCACAAATAACATTTGCGCTCTCATTTGACCACATTCCAAACCCTTGCAGTGCATGTATGCAACACCCATGTCCACAAGCACTTTCTTCTCAGCCTTTCTAATTGAAGACAGTCATTGCGGTTGAGGGAAGAGGCAATGAACATGCAAAAATGAAGTGGCCTGTCCTAGGCTAGCTTGTTAAATATATCCATTTATTTTGACCCCATCCCATGAAGACAGTCCCGCTTTACAAGGCAAAGCTGAAACTGTGTCTTCAGTCAGCCCTGAGACTTCTACTCCTGTGAATCAAAGCCCATTGAGGACCTTACAGCTCCCCAGTCCTCCAGAATTTGTGGTGTATAAAGACAGTGAGTTAGAACAAAGTCGAAAGCATTACTTTGAAATGATCTGCACTGGCAGAGAAGTGAGTTGCAGATTCAGACAAAACATGTTTAATTTATTTATTGAACTTAAGACAAATCTCAATTGTTCAAGGCCTCAGTCCTGTTTGTACCACAGAAGTTTACAAAAGTTAGATTGGATTCTTTTATTGTCATTTCACCATGTAGTCATGAAGTCAAAATGCTTTCCACAATGCATGTAGAAGGAGATGAGTATGGAGGTGTTCAGTTCCGCCCTCTTCAGCTTCCTCAGAAAGAACAGGTGCTGGTGGGCCATTTTGATGATGCATGAAGTATTTGTCCGCCAGCTGAAGTTGTTGGAGATGTAGACACCCAGATATTTAAAACAGGGGACAGTTTCTACAGCAGCACCATCAATGAAGAGGGGGCAGCGGTAGGGCCAGACCTGAGGAAGTCTATCAGCATCTCCTTTGTTTTGCTGATGTTAAGGATCAAGTTGTTATGTTTGCACCACTTTACCAGTTCGTCCACCTCCTGTCTGTTGGCCGTCTCATTGTTGTTTGTGATGAGGCCCACCATAGCTGTATCATCTGCAAACTTGACTATGAGGTTGTTAGCGTAATGAGCTGTGCAGTCATATGTTAGCAGGGTATAGAGGAGTGGACTGAGAACAGAGCCTTGCGGAGAGCCTGTGTTGAGAGAGACACTGGAGGATGAGATATTGTTGATCTTCACAGTATGTGGTCTGTTGGTCAAAAAGTTCAGAACCCAATTGCAGAAGGACGATGGCAACCCGAGCACTGACAGTTTAGTTACTAGAGTGGGATGAGTGTATTGAAGGCTGAGCTAAAGTCCAAAAACAGCAGACTCACATAGGAGTTCTTATTTTCCAGATGTGTGAGGGCATGATGTAGGACAACTGAGATGGCATCTGCCATGGAATGGTTTTTCCTGTATGCATATTGATGGGGGTCAGCTGACAGATTAATAGCGCTCCTAATGCGTGACATTACCAGCCTTTCCAAACACTTCATGATAGTGGGGGTGAGTGCAATTGGCCGGTAGTCGTTGAGGCAGGAGACTGATGTGGTTTTTGGTACTGGGATGATAGTAGATGTTTTAGGCACATTGGAAAAAAATCTAAAAAATGTGTAATGTACAAAGTAATTCATAATGAAAAAAATAAATTGACAAAGCTGTATGCTTGATTTCATTAAATTTGGGGTCTTGTTTTGAGGGAAAAACTCTTGAAATAAGAAATATAATCTTCACAAGTGTGCTGTTTGTAGGAATTATTTGATCAAATTAAGAAGCACATAAAAAGTAACAAGCATTTATATGCTAGTTTATCTGGCTTAATTTATTGTCTAGAATTAAGTGTTTCTAGATTTAGTTTTTTCGTTATTTTAATTAATCTTGATAAGTAAAATTCTCTTGCTGCACTGGCAGCAAGTAACTTGTTTCTAGTCTATTTCTGCTCGAAACTAGAATTTTTCTAGTATTGAGAGCATGTATTTTTGCAGTGTTTACAGAAACAAAGATATAGGCTACATCCTGTGTTTTGTAGCTCAAAATTAAACAATGCATAAAAATTAAACTTCCTTAAATCCCTCTCCCCTCGACAAAACAAAGGACGATCTCATGAGAACATTTTTGCTTTGAGCTGAGTTGTCTTCTCGGCTCACTCGGGTACATCTCTGCCTACCTGCAGTCGAGAATGCAGTGATGGGCAGCTGTCTGTCTTCATTTGGTGGGTCAATAATTATGTTTTTGTCTTTGATATCGGATCCAGCTTTGTTGCCTGGATTGGCACTAGTTTTCGATGTGAGTATTGGATCAATGCATCCCTAGTTACAATGCTGCTGTTGAGGCGCGGATGGCAAAAACAAAACTGGGTAGCCAGAAAAAATGTCAAACAAACAACTGATTTGATCTCACATGGGTAATTAAATGTCCAACAAAAATAACTTAGTCTACCAGAACACAGATTGACCAGAAGATGATGACTGGGCTATTTGACCACATTTAATGATCCAACATTTAAAAATGTTGGATCATTAGTAATCAGACCTGTCAGCAATAAACCCCTGCTGCTGCCATCTTGTGTTCGGCGGTGAATGTATCTGCTGCTGCCTTTTCCCAATTGCCAGGGTCCTTTTCCAAAAATTAACACATTAAAAAACGCTGTAGATCATAATGACAGTTTAATTGAGAGCATAAAACTGATCCTTGGCTCATGAAAAAAGTACAAAATCATCTGTGGAGCTAAATGGTCCTCAGAGGAGGTGGGCTTTGGAACCATTTGGAACACACCTCCTCCAGCTGGTTTCCTCCAAAAGGGGTCCTTTGGAGAACCCAATGAAGGATCCTGGTAATTGGGAAACAGCCATTGTATTCCTGCTTTTCATTGTGCTTCGATATACTGTAGTGTTTGCATGTTTTATCCAAAAAATGTTGCTGCTTATGACTATGCTGCTTTGTATGGACTTATTTTGGGGGGGGGGGGGGGGGGGGCTAGACCTCCCCCCATTGATGGCAACAACATATAGCCCTTGACTCAGTAGAACCTTTCAATAAATATTTATAAAGCTATTAATTTACCTGAAACAGACATGAGGACGTTGTTAATGTAGTAGACCCAGGTGCATTTCCCAGGAAACAACTGTAAGAGAAAGAAGACATGGCCAATTCAACGGATGTTATACCTCAGTTTGGCCTTTAAAAACTATGTCCAGATGCATTCTTTTAAAATAAAATATTTGTTTGAAAGTACTTTGTTTGTACTAAAACGTGCAAACCTGATATTATCCCAGCCTGAAGAGCAGAATTAATGTATGTCCTCCATTTATTTTGTACATTCGCCCTGGTCAATATGTTCAGAAAGTAGCAGAAACTGTACCAGTATTTCATGTCCTCCACAAACCAGAATAAAGCACACTCACTCATCAATGTGAAGCTCTATATGACAAATAAAGATTATGTTTATCACAATTAACATTTGTGTAATTTTTTTGTACTGTTTTCGTTCATACATTCACAGAATCTGACGCCAAACTGCACAGGTTTAAATAACCTGTGAACAATAAGACAAGATATTGAGAACTAAATGGATGTTTCTGTACCATAAATTCATGTGGTATTTGACATACTGAAGAAAGCAGATATAGCATTCACACATGGATCTCATCCAACAGAATCTTAAGTACTGAATAGGAAAATAGACGGAGCAGAAAACACACATAAAACATTTTTATGGATTTTGTTTAAATTATGTCCATGCTACTCCTCACATGGCAAACATTAGTAACATACACAAAATGTTCCTATGATTGCAGGTCATCCCCCATGTCTGCATCCCATAGCCATTAATGCTTTTTTTTCTCAATAAATGATATGCAAAAATTCCACTTGTAATTGATCACCAGCTATTGTTTTCTACTCATGCAGATTACTCCGCTGTAGTGACTTCCTGTAAATAAGGCACTTACTCACTTTATTACTATTTAAAAATCAACTCAAAGCCTACATTTTTTAAAGAAAGTGGACAACCCGCCATAAACTTATGGACACCTAAACCTGAATACAGAGGTAGTCAGGATGCCCAGACCTGTGTGAATTCTCAGTGTGTATAGTGACTACCATGTCCATAAAGAGTCCATACCAGCTCCATGGTGGCCTCACTGCTGTTTAAGTTAAGGGTATAGATGCCCTCGTCCGCTCCAAGGATCAGGTGTTGGTCTGAAGAGAGACATAAGAAAAAATTCTTTAGGGTGTGTTCACACTTGTAGTTGGTTGGCACCAAAACAGAAAACAATCTTTTTATTTTGGTCCACAAGCAAAAATCCCAGGTCCACCAAGCATTCACAGCTGGCATTTGTTGGACCAGTGTTTCAATAATAAAATCACCAAAGTTAGAGATAAAATAAATCAGATCCATCCCATTATCAGCTCAGAGAAGATTAGTGCGTTATCAGTCGAGGCCAATATGAAACCATTTTTAATGTTAGACTGCTTCACTCCAGGAGACTTGGCTGAATTAACCTCAATCATTATGTCCTTTCAAACTTGAACCTGTATCTTAAGGCCCCCCTCTGAAATCTTTAAAGAGGTCTTTGCGTTAATGAATAAAACCATTTGAATACAATAAACACTTCTTTAAAAACAGGTTGCTCCGCAGTCCTTTAAATCTTCATGGATTAAACCCTTGATTCAGTCCATAGAAAATTATACACCAATATCTAATCTCTCTTTTATTTTCAATCCTTGAAAAAGTTGTAGTTCAGTTAGAACTTAATAATAACAATAATAATAATAATAATAATTTTTGAACTTTTTTGAAGATTTTAAACAGGGTTTAGACCACACCATAGCACAGAAACAGCTAGTTACCACTGATCTGCTCTGTTGCTTCAGATAATGCACTGGTCTCTGTCCTAGTCCTTTTTGTGCTCAGTCCAGCCGGAAAATATAAACCACAGTCTCCTGTTACAGAGGTTAGAGTCCAGCATTAGAGAATCAGCCCCTCTGATGGTTTAAATCTTTTTGAAAGGAACAATTTGAAAGATTTTGCAAATCTTTAAAGGTCCCATATTATGCTATTTTGAACTTTATACAGTGTATTTTGGATACATTTAGGTTACCATATCACGTTCTGCAACATGAAACACTCAATAAGTATCTTATACAAGCGGTCTGAATGAGCTCTCATCATGAGTCCAAAGTGAACGGTCTGATTTGGGGCTGTCACTTTAAGGCTCAGCTCTTCCGTGTTGGCTCCGCCCACTTCCTGCCTGACGTCACGGTACCTCTACGTACGCCGCTGGAAACAGACTGAAGTAAACACGGTACATCGTAGTAATAACTTTTTCAGCAATGGCTTTGAGAGTAAATGAGCCGTATATCTTCGACCCAGAGTCTGACTCTGAGTTCGAAGAACATGAGCAAACACAAAGACCTCGAAGGCTTCTACAAGACGTTTCTGCTTGGTAAATGAGAAACTATTTATTGTGTATGTTTCTATGGTGTAGCCCGTAGCATAGCGCGTGTTAACTGCTTCTGTTTATCGGTGCACATGTGGAAATGACCGTACAATGCCTACTGAAGTTGAGAATGTATGCTGCCTGGAGACTCCTAAGGAGCTGGTGTGCAGTGTATTGAAAGAACTATAATAAAGTAGCCTAGCAATATGTAGAGCTATGCAGTAATATTTGTGTAATAAAGTTTCAACTATTATGCCTGTCTTACCACGTTATGTTGTTTTCAAATAGACTATGGTGCACACCCATACTTACAGGCTTACAGCACAAGACTGCTGCTGTTATAATAAAATGCTATGAATGATAGCATTCCTGCAACCTTGTAGTAAAATGAAAACTACATGTAATTAGTTTTGTAAATGTAAATGCAGCTTTACATTACTGTAAATACTGATCATCATTTTTCATTTTTAGGTTTTAAGGCAAATAAATCAGCTTCTTGCTCCTCCTCCGTGTATTACAGCACATCCTGGCCTGGAGGCCAACTGCTTGAACATATATACTCTTCAAAATATAAATAACATTTATCGTACAGACTATGGACCAGTTAAAAGAAGAACAGAAGAAGAGTAAGTGCTAATTTAAAAGACTGGTGTAATTCCAATCATAAATTTTTTATTATAAAATCCACATAAATACAAATTATTTAGGTTTTGCTAAGGAGCATATCGCCAAACATCTTTGTCTCTTCTTCCAGGCGACTCAGGTTTGTTGCATGCAGGAGTTTTGTGAGCTGGTGCTGGGGATTTCTCGGAGCAAGCATCAGAGTGGTCATTCCCTCCTGTGTGCTCCTATTTGTAGTGGCAACAGCTGCCTGGACACCTGTGATAGAACAACAGCAGTGTGTCACATTTAAAGATGATTAAGTGAGCTAAATCAACATGAAAAACATACATTAGTATGTAACATTGAACATTTCTGTCTCCTGCTCTTCACCAAGTCTGGAAGAGGCACATCAGGTTATATCAGGCTGTTTGTTGTAATTTGTAAAGAATGTACATACACTATATGCAAAATGAATTAAAAAGGTACTGGGAAACTGGCTTCGTACTGGGGACATGTATTCATCTTGTGTACAAGCTGTTCTGATCTAACACACAGTGCTATTTCTTTCTTCATTGAATTGTTGTAAAATAACATACTTCTAATCTGATAAAGTATTGAGTACTTGTAGCTCTAATGCTCTATGGATGCCTGATGAAATGCATGACTAAAAACACACCAAAGACCTACATTTTTGTGTGTACTCTTATGTTGTTGTTCATTTTTTGTATAATTCATATGATCTGGGTTTTTGTTGCATTGTTTACCTTTACTTCTGAAGTGGTGTAACCTCAGACTGCTTGCAGATAACTGTGTAGCCACAGATCTAGTTAGCACCAATGCAGAGGTTGCCTGTACATTTACTGCTGCTTCTGGTTGGTGAAATGTATGTTCTGTGAAGCTGGACGATTCTTGAGAAGTGCTCTGGAAAATACAATAGATACTCAGTTGTCATTGTCTAACCTAAGAGCGTGATAAGAAACGAGGGTCAAACACATCTAACCCTATTCACACACTGTTAGCATAACAACAGTAAGACGACGGTCTAATCAACTAGACAATGTGACTACAACCTACAGACACTTTTCACACCTCGTTGTTTTTGCCATGAAAAGGTAACAGCCGCTACTTATCAAAATGTGCTTTAGCAACATGAGCAGCAGTTTTGCGTTTTATAAAGAATGAAAACAAAGATATTATCTTTAAACATAAGCTATACAAAACTCGAAACTATACAAAACTCTACTCGAAATTATCATTAGCAATATAGTAGTACTTACTGCTCTGGGCTCCTCTTCGGTGTCTTTTATAGTGGGATTAGCACCCTTTTTTAAAATTTTGGACCATGTTGAGGTTTTCGAAGCAGTCTTCAGTGAAGTGTTGGTTACAGACAAAAACCAGTTTGGCTACTTTACCCTGGGAGTTTCGAATAATAAACTCCAACCACTTCTTACATGTTAATTCTTTTTTGGGAGAGAAAACAACGCAGTAAAACTCCCACAGCCGAATGTTGCTGACGGTAAGTAAGCTAACACATTAGCAGCAATGCTTCTCTGTGTCTGAGCTGCAGAGCACGGCACTTGTTGACAGTGCAGGAGAAAGGGGCAGGAGGAGTGTGGAGGAGCACTTCCTGGAGAGGAGTGGTTTATTTCACTTATTGACGTCATTGCGTGAAACAGCTCGTTTTAGGGACTGTAACTCAAACTAAATAAATTACTTAAACATGCGCGAATGAAACAAAACACAACTTTGGGTATGTGTTTGAGGTAGAAACAACGTTAGAACATGGTTAAAAGCTCAGAAAAGTCGATTTAGCATAATATGGGACCTTTAATAGAACTTTCCAAAAGCAACGTTATCAAAAATAAACAGCAGCAGTATTTTTCACTAAATTATATATAAACATTATACAAGAATCACTACATTAGACCCTTAAGAGGCGCGTGTTTGAAATCCCATCTGGGTTAATGTTCCCATTACGTGGAGTGTTTACCATTAGCAGATGGTAGAAGTATTTTTGCACAGCCCCTATGTCTTCTATACATTATGCTCTTAACCTGTGATGTGTATTAGGTGAAGTAGATAGAAGTGTTTTGTGAAGAAGCACTACTCTGAGTCCTCCGTGTGGTGTTTTTGTTGTGTTTTTTTGCAGCTTGTAAACAGAGCAGCTACAGTACTGTAAAAAAAAGCATTTGCCCACTTCTAGATTTCTTATTTTATTTGCATATTCATTTTGTTTACACTTAAATGTTTCAGA